>QVIE01001278.1:0-11546 GCA_013387415.1 Panellus pusillus | reverse complement strand
TAATCGAGAGGCATTCGGTGATGGTCGCGACTCTGCGCGACCAGCCGTTTGACATCTTCGAAACGCACGTTGGTGAGTAAAAGTCCACCGAAATGGGACCGAATCGCTCGTGAGCTCATGCAATATACCCATAGGGATATGTACGTCTGGAACGTCGCCGCCAAGGTATGTAACTGACCCGAGGAATCCGCGAAGAAGCTCACGATTCGTCGGGACTTCCAGTTCACGACCGTGTCAACCTTGTGGGGATCCATACGTATACCATCGTCGTCCACGATGCGGCCGAGTACTCGGAGCTCAGACTTCAGGAGCTGCATCTTATTAGCACTCAAGTAGAGCTTTTCACGCTTCAGTATGTCAATGATCTTCTTTATATGTTCGACGTGCTTCTCTAACGTATTCGAATAGATGACTATATCATCGAGGTAGACATCCATGAAGCGGCCGATGTACTCGCCGAATAAGTAATTCATCAACGATTGGTAAGTCGCCGGCGCATTACAGTCTCCCTGCTGGAGTACATGGCTGATCATATTCCCGTCAGGCGTGCTAACGGCGGTGCGCGGGACGTGTTCGGGACGATCCGAATCTGCTCGTAGGCGTCCTGCCCGTCGATCAATGATCGAAATTTGCAGCGCGAAACACGTCGCAGAATTCCGTCCATGTCCGGCAACGGGGACGTCATCTTCTTCGTGTTCGCGTTTCGAGCTCGTAAGTCTACGACACTCGAAGTCCAGGTGGATTTGTTTTAACCTTTGGAATCAATAGCAACGGCGAAGTATTGCCGGCGTTCGTGACTTCCCAGCGCCCGGCTTTCAAATAAGTCTGGCGCTTCGCATCCCACTGAGCTCGCAGAGCTTCCGGGCAGCGCGACGGCCGCCACGGGAGGACTTTATCCTCGTCAATCAGAGGGATCGTGTGGTTAATCGCACGCAGAGGAGGTAAACCAGTTTCATCAGCAGTTTTACATATCGGCTTAGCATATTCTAGAATCTCGTTTCGAGCCGCCTGCAATTCATCCTCGTGCGCGCCAATCGCTCCAGCGTACACACGTGCGGTCGTCACACCTTCGAGAGGAAGAGCGTCAGCGCTGCCGATACAAACTCGGGCGGGATTGAAGCCGACGCTCACCTTGTGTTGGAACAGCCACGAGGTACCGAGGATCATGTCATACCCGCTCAGGTTAGCGACCAGAAACTCCCGTCTCTCCGATGTATCCTGGTAGCTGACATTGACTTCGACAGCGTGATTGATGCTCGAACGCGAGCCCTGAACCGCAAGATTCAAAGTAATCGGTGCGTCGAGCTCCTTCGTTTGATCTTGAGCTGATCCACGAGGGAAGTCGAAATCAAGTCGCCCAGCGAGCCGGAATCGACGAGCGCCCGAACGGGCTCCCGTTAACTCGAACGACAATCACCAGAGGACGAGCGACGATCCGATCGGTAAGTTTCGGCTTGGACGCGGTGCGGGCAATGCCTTTGACGCCGTCAACAGGAATTTGAGCTGCCGAGCAGCGGAGATTGAACGCGCCCTCCGAATCGAGTTCAGGTCCTCGAAATAGCGTGTGTAGCATCCAGTTGTAATCCAATCCGTTCCTCGACTGCGTCAGCGCGAATTTGAGCTTGCGCTTGCGGACCCAATCCACCAGATTCAGACGAGGATTGAGCAGCTCCTTCTCGGAGATTTGCTCATTGAGACGAAGCTCTCCCATGCGATGGTAATGACGAAGTCGTCTGCATTCTTCGACGTCTGGATCATCAGGCTCTCGAAGTAGCCGTTCGATGGATACGGTCTCGAATTCGGGGAAGTCCTTGCTCACGTCACGAAGTACTGTTGGACACCGTCAGCGAGGATTTCCTCGGTGGTAAACCTATGAATCGGCGAGGGTTCGTAGTTTTCAATGCCCAAAGCCTTAGCCCTTGCCCGGGCGTACCAATCGACGAGGGGAAGCCCGATCCGCGCAAGTACTTCATTTCGAGGCTCACCGCGAATTCGGCAAGGTCGTCTTCGATTAAGACCAAATCTTCGGCAAGCCGTAAGACGTGGAACCGTTTTCGCGTCCGCCTTTCGTCCAGGTGAGGGATCAGCGCGTCTCCCGGGTATGGCTGAAAGAAACTCAGCAACGCGGCGACAGTGTCACCCAATACATCCCAAGACGATGACCACGAGGCGGAGATCGGCCTGTCGGGGCGCTCAACGCCTTTTCGGCAGCGCGGGCCCACAGATTCAGCGGTCTTCAAGAGTCTCGCCAGGATCACCAGGTAGCACCGGACGGGGCGTTCTTCGGCTTCCGAATCGCCGTCGGACGAGGCACTGACAGTTTGCAGACTCGGCATGGAATCGCCAGACGAGTTGCTGATGGTTTCTAGACTTGGCATGGAGTCGCCAGACGAGCCGTCCGGCTCGCAATTGAAGAGAACCGTGCCATCATCATGCAGTACGGTCGTCGGCAAGCCGCAGTGCCCGTCCTTCGAGTTATAGTCAGCGTGGCATAAGATTTGGTGGTCGTACCACACTTCGAGCGGGAACCCCGGTACCAGCAAGTTTCGATCCAACCAGAGGGATGTATTATTCAAGTGGTCCAAGATACACAGGTAAGTTCCATCGGGTTCGGGATGGACTTCGAATCGGTCAGTTGCCCGTTCGTCCTCGCTTTCGCCAAGCTTATAACTCGTGAGTAGCATGCACACCATTTCGGCGTCTACGTCTCTCATCGGCGTGAGATACTTTTCCGACGTCGAATGAATGTTCGTCTGCCGGCAGTCTCTCAGCCAGAAGCTTCGCGTACCACAATGCCGGTTGGAACTCCTTGTTATACAGGGTGTCCTGGCTTAGGAACGCGCTCATCAAAGGATTCTCGCTGTCCATGACAGCAAACTGGTCGAGGGTGACCCGGTACAACGAGAAAACGCTGCTCTGCACAGGGCTGTTCATCCGACATGGATGTTTCTCCGGATACGGTCGTGCGGCTTGCAACAAGTGCTCCGCGCGAGATGCCCACAGGTCTCCGATCCTGCGAATAGCTGAGGTGGCTGTTCGGCGATAGACTCGTATCCGATGTGGGGTCAATGTCGTCCCACGGAGTGCGAATGCCCCCGTGCCATGGTGAGCGCGAATCGTTCGTAGATTCGCCTGCGGTTTCGCCAAAAATTTCCAGAGGTTCCCGCCCTCCCCGAGTTCTAGGTGAACATCCAACCTCACGGCCATTGTCTCCAGCACAGTTGTGCTTTCGTACAACGCGTCCCGCGAGGTGGAGTTCGAGGTGAGGCTCACAGCATGTGTCTGAATCCCCGGGGGCTTACCGCGGTTTCCAGACCGCACCGTCTGCACCTTCGGGCAGTTCCTCGACAAGTGGCCAGGCTCACTGCAGTTGAAGCAGAGGCCCTTCGCCAGCATTTCGTTTCGCTTCTGGGCGATAGATTCGCCCCTGGAGCATCGGATTTGGCAGCCGATGCCTTCGCATTATTGGCAGGAATCGACGCGGCGGCTGTTCGCATAGCCTCTCCGCGTCCCGCTCCATTCGGCCGACCTCCGCGGCCACGCGCACGGAATCGGAAACCTCCGCGCGAGGGCCGAGACGAACTTCCCGCACGGGTTCGTTCTGTTTCTGTGGCGGAGGATCCGCACGCTTAATTGACCCGCCACCCGCCACAGCGATCTTTGCCGCTACTTCAGTAAAACTTCGGCCTTCTTCGCGGCCTTGATCACCTCTTCTTGGCGGTTGTTTCGGGGTCTACGTCCATGCGCAGGACTTCGGCTTGCACGTTGTACGCAAGACTATTGAAAGTTAACAACCTTTTTGATTATCTTGTAGACCGATGGTATTGAACAAATGGGTCCATTCTGCGACATGCTCGTCTACAGATTTGCACCCTGGTAACAATGCTCTAGCTTCTTTCGCTGCTTGTTTCTGAAGTCGACCGGGAAACAGAAATTGAATAATTCGACTGAGAACGTTTCTAATTTCCATTTCCTCGTGTCCTCGCTAGGAGCGACGATTCTATTGTAGAAATCAAGAGCTTTACCATCTAAGTAGTAGGAAATGAAGTAGACCTGTTGGTGCTCAGGTACATTTCCCATTTCTACGTAGGTTTTAGCCTCACGTATGAAACGCTGATAGACGTTCGCGTCCGGTTCCCCGTTATAACGCGACGGCGGAATCGGCTTCAAATTCATCCTCCATTGGCGATCGTGACCGCGCTGGCGTTTGGACGACAGGCGCGGACTCGAAGCACCGTTTCGCGGTGTCCCAGATCCTCCGTGACCCGACTCGGATGAGCTTTCACTCGAGTCCGAGCTGGAGTCGTCCGAAGGTCGGGCGGCGAGCCGGCAGCAAGCACGGCGGACTTTGAAGAACCGCGGAACACCTTCTCGATGAAGGCTTCGGCGGCCGATTTCGACGGCGTTATCTCGTGCCGGGAACGCGCCCTCCGTGGATCATCCACGGAGGGACAGCAGGAACCACTGGCGGGTTATCCGCCACTGGATCTGCCTTGGCAAACTGCTGGGAGGTAAGTTCAGCAATCTTCTGATTCACAAAACTTACTATCTCTTCTTTCGTGAAGAGTGCGGTCAACGCGTTGATAAGCAGTGTATAAATACACTGATGAAAAACGCACTTTTTCGTGATTTCATCAAGCTTACACCACCGGGATAGTGAGGCAGAATAAGGGTACATGTCCGCCCCGGGACAGTGTATTAAACCTACGAAGGTCGCAAGCCGGCAGTCATAATTGCGCCGGGCTCTGGGAAATGGCTAACCACCACGTACTATTGCACCTGAGGTGATCAAAGGGAACTACGAAAAAGCCCAGAATACTAAGGCCGTAACCAGCGGCTGCTAAAAAGACAATGTACGGTGCGATGCATCTGCCCGGCGCTTCCGCAAGAAGCTGCCGGCACTTACTTGATAATCGAAGGAAGCCCCGGCATTGAAATGTGATATGCGATTCAACGGTGGCCAAACTACATAGGAATAAGTGAAGGATTGAATATATGAACAAAATAGTATCTGCCCGGCAGTTCCGCAAGAAGCTGCCGGCAGTTGATTGAAAGTTGCAAGAAGCGGCCGGCAATGGAATGAAATGAAAGATAGAATGTACGAATGATTGAGAACTTCCCGGCAGATAGTTTGAATCCTCCGGGCAGTTCCGAAGAATAAAATCACAAGCCGAAGGTATTGATCAAAGGATGATCCAACTGCCGGGGCTTCGAGAAGTTCTATCGAACCGAAGGAATTGGTGTGCAGAGAGCTGCCGGCAGTTTCAAACTCAGCCGGCCGGCCTTTCTGGCTAGAAAGTCATGTGCAATAAAACTGCGGCTGACTGAGCGGCGAGCACGCCATTTCACGAATTATGATAAATTGCCAAGACAGGCAAAATACCGAAATTCTGATTGGCTGCCGGCACTTTCGCAACATTCGGACTTGCCGCCGGCTTTACTCGGACTAGGTGCACGGACCATTTAGAAAATGTATATAAAGTGTAGTTTTTATCATGTACCGTAGTAGACCCCAGTAGAACCTACCAGAGTAAACCCTACCTAGTAGATCATACCCGCCGACTTCCGAAGTACTGGGAGCGGTCAATTGAAATATTTGATTGAGAATAAAACCGAAGTCAGAGTAAGAATAAGAATCAGAAAGTGAACCTCGAGTTCAACACGAGAACAAAAGTGAACTTGAACAGCCGCCGGCAGTCAGAACACCCCGCGAGTTGAAATTTGACCGCCGGGCATTTAACTTGCCGCCAGTTAGAAAAGTCGCTACCTTGTACTTTCCGATATATTCTGAATACACTTCAGTTTGAACACTACTCTTGAAACAAATACAATTTTCATAGCCCGCTCAGGTTAACGAACCGCCGGGTACTACTCAAAAACCTTGAAAGCGCCGCCAGTTCCAGACTGCCGCCGCCTGATTGTTGAAGTTGGAAAACTTGGAATATCATACGCGCTATTGTGATTTTGGAGGACGATACGCCTGTCCTACTACCCCGAACACACCCACGAAGCATTGATTGGAGTTGTGATATATTTTGAGATTGAGGGATTTTGTTAGCTTGAGCCTTGCTCGCTTTCAATTAGAAACTTAGTCTTCATTTGATTTCACGGCTGCACCTACGTGCACCGTTTCATCTGGAGCCCACCGCGAGGGGTGAGACAGAATCATATTTGCGCTTGAAAAACCAAAGAAGTACGCTTCTTGAAACAGCCGGGCAGTACCTAGTACTACACCGCTCAACGGGAAACACTTTATTCTGTGGAGCCCTAGCTCCGGAATTCAAACTAGAACTCCGCCGGCAGCCAATAAAGGCCCGGCAGAAGTAGTTGCCGCTACTAAAAAGAAAAAGCAAACAGCCGCCGGCTGAACCATCTGCGTTGAGTGAACCCGCTCCGCAAACCCTAGTGTCGAGTGACTACGCTCCGCTAAACCCCCGGCATTGAGTGACTACGCTCTGCCACCCTAGTGTCGAGTGACTACGCTCCACTAAACCCCGGCATTGAGTGACTACGCTCTGCCACCCTAGTGTCGAGTGACTACGCTCCGCTAAACCCCCGGCATTGAGTGAATACGCTCTGCCACCCTAGTGTCGAGTGACTACGCTCCGCTACCCCTACTTGCATTGAGCCTTGCTCTGCAACCTCCGGCATCGAGCCTTGCTCTGCCACCTGCGGCTGTGTTGAGCCCTGCTCCGCAGTCCTTAGTGTCGAGCCTACCCGCTCCGCTACCCCACTTGCATTGAGCCTTGCTCTGCAACCTCCGGCATCGAGCCTTGCTCTGCCACCTCCGGCATTGAGCCTTGCTCTGCCACCCGCGTTGAGCCTATCCGCTCCGCAAAAACCTAGAATTGTGTTGAGCCCGCCCGCTCCACAACCAAGCCCTCTATAAGAGGAAATTGATTCTGAGTCCCCGGACGTACCAGACCTTGAGAATCAAATCAACCTTAGAAAAAGAAAAACAAGAAGAAAATCCTTATACCGTATTATGAGTCACAATGGCCAATGATACAAAGAAAATCCCGAACCGTATGAGAAGCATGCCCGGCATTTACTGGGAGGAGCCTGAAAAACTCCTTCAGTTTCTAGATGATATGGAACGGATGATGGAAATTGCGGGTACCGCCGGGGTGCTAAAAACACCTTTGTAACCAGATATGCTGAACACGAAATTGCTGAACAGTGGCGGCAGTTCACTTCCTTCACGAAGTCGTACAAAGCATTTCGGAAAGAAATCATTGATAACTACCCGGAGGCTAAGGAAAATGACCAAGGATCGGTCAAAAAGTTGAAAGCCATATTCCGTGCTAATGAAGCCGGCAGTATTGGTTTCAATGACTTCGAACAATTATTGAAGATGCTCCGGGCCTTGAAAGTAGTGGTTCCTAAGCTGATAGCGGCCGGGCTTACTACCGATCGAGAAGTGGTACCTATGATTTTGAGCCGGCTGACTGAAGCCTTCAGAAATCAGATTATCATAAAAATTGATAATGCTCGGGATTTCAAGAAAGAAGGAGAATTCAACTTGAATTCGCTCAGAAACTCGGATGGTTGAATATTGTCCGGCATAATACAAACTGGGCATAGAAGAAAAAAATGCAAATCAGGAAAGGGCCGGCACATGCTGAATAGTATGTGCACGTACCGCCGGCTGATGAAAATGATGAAGAAGAACCACTCCCAGACTCCGAAGCAACATTTTAATGCATGACGAGTAGTGAGCGCCCCATAGAACAAAAGGGCCGGGGGTCTAGAAAAAGAAAGTCGGAACTCAAGGTTTCAGAATTGAGGAAAGTGCCGGCAGTATAGTAACAGCCGGGCTTACCACCGTATACAAAAACTTGACCGAGTTTGAGCCTTGACTTCAAAATCTTGAATGACAATAAGTACTGTGCTAAGTACTTGAAAGTCAGTGGAAATATTCCGGGTGACCGAGAAGAATTGAAGTTGATTTGGGCTAGATTGAAATAGAAGCCGGCAGTTCTAAGGGCCGGCGACTGTTTTGCATACCACTTTTCAACTTCGCCCCGGAAGATAGATCAAGAAAGAATTGTACATGAGTGGTCTTAAGAAGATCGGCTACGATGTCACAATTGGAGCCGCAAATTGGTGCCGGCAGTTGTCCATAGATACATGTCAGTGGTTGTGCGGCCAGACATATATAAATGCGATATCAGAGGCCTCTCTAAATGCGATGAAATTGAGAGTGCCGGCTGCACCAGTCTTGCGGCTACTCAAGTAGTCCTGACTCCGGTCTGTGATGTTTTGAAGAAGTTTGCCCCCGGCAGCTTGATTGAAAGCTTTGCCGGCGCTTGTATTGACACTGGAAATTTCCGGTCAGTAAGAGCGTTTGAAGAGGAAAAATTGACATACCAGCCGGCAGTTCCTAAGAAGGAAGTGGCCGGGGTGAATAGAACGATAGAAGAGGATTTGCCATCAGCCAGCCGGAGGTTAGCCATGTGAGAAGTGGCCTCCGGCAGCTTACTTGGAAAGCTTTGCCGGCGCTTTTTTGACACTGGAAATTTCCGGGTCAGTATTACTTTTTGAAGGAGAAAATTGGCATACCAGCCGGCAGTTCCGAAAGAAAGAAGTAGCCGGAACTAAGAAGAATATGATCAAAAGAACAGAGAAATGACTTACTTAACGCCGTCTGAGGATTTGCCATCAGCAGCCGGAGGTTAGCCATGTAAGAAAGTGCCGGCTTTTTGAGAAAAGAAGTCAGCAATGGAATATGAAAGAAGATAAGAAAGATTGAATTGTGGGATGTGTGGCCGGAGCTGTAGTGCTGTGCGCACTAGAGTGAGTCGGACGGGCTTCTCTATTGAACTGTATTAGAAAAATCGAACCGTGCGAATGATCTTTGGTGGCGGTATTGGGCATTCTCGGAGCAGGCCGGGCCTCACTGGTAGCAACGAGCCGCATTTATATAAATGCAGAAGGAAAACCCCGGCACTTTACTGTGAATTGACTTAACTGCCGGCGGGTCAACCGCTGACTGGGGACAGTCAGAATTTCAGAAAGGGGGAGATGATAAGCAGTGTATAAATACACTGATGAAAAACGCACTTTTTCGTGATTTCATCAAGCTTACACCACCGGGATAGTGAGGCAGAATAGGGTACATGTCCGCCGGGACAGTGTATTAAACCTACGAAGGTCGCAAGCCGGCAGTCATAATTGCGCCGGGCTCTGGAAATGGCTAACCACCACGTACTATTGCACCTGAGGTGATCAAAGGGAACTACGAAAAAGCCCAGAATACTAAGGCCGTAACCAGCGGCTGCTAAAAAGACAATGTACGGTGCGATGCATCTGCCCGGCGCTCCGCAAGAAGCTGCCGGCACTTACTTGATAATCGAAGGAAGCCCCGGCATTGAAATGTGATATGCGATTCAACGGTGGCCAACTACATAGGAATAAGTGAAGGATTGAATATATGAACAAAATAGTATCTGCCCGGCAGTTCCGCAAGAAGCTGCCGGCAGTTGATTGAAAGTTGCAAGAAGCGGCCGGCAATGGAATGAAATGAAAGATAGAATGTACGAATGATTGAGAACTTCCCGGCAGATAGTTTGAATCCTCCGGGCAGTTCCGAAGAATAAAATCACAAGCCGAAGGTATTGATCAAAGGATGATCCAACTGCCGGGGCTTCGAGAAGTTCTATCGAACCGAAGGAATTGGTGTGCAGAGAGCTGCCGGCAGTTTCAAACTCAGCCGGCGGGCTTCTGGCTAGAAGTCATGTGCAATAAAACTGCGGCTGACTGAGCGGCGAGCACGCCATTTTCACGAATTATGATAAATTGCGAAGACAGGCAAAATACCGAAATTCTGATTGGCTGCCGGCACTTTCGCAACATTCGGACTTGCCGCCGGCTTTACTCGGACTAGGTGCACGGACCATTTAGAAAATGTATATAAAGTGTAGTTTTTATCATGTACGTAGTAGACCCAGTAGAACCTACCAGAGTAAACCGACCTAGTAGATCATACCCGCCGACTTCCGAAGTACTGGGAGCGGTCAATTGAAATATTTGATTGAGAATAAAACCGAAGTCAGAGTAAGAATAAGAATCAGAAAGTGAACCTCGAGTTCAACACGAGAACAAAAGTGAACTTGAAAAGCCGCCGGCAGTCAGAACACCCCGCGAGTTGAAATTTGACCGCCGGGCATTTAACTTGCCGCCAGTTAGAAAAGTCGCTACCTTGTACTTTCCGATATATTCTGAATACACTTCAGTTTGAACACTACTCTTGAAACAAATACAATTTTCATAGCCCGCTCAGGTTAACGAACCGCCGGGTACTACAAAAACCTTGAAAGCGCCGCCAGTTCCAGACTGCCGCCGCCTGATTGTTGAAGTTGGAAAACTTGGAATATCATACGCGCTATTGTGATTTTGGAGGACGATACGCCTGTCCTACTACCCCGAACACACCCACGAAGCATTGATTGGAGTTGTGATATATTTTGAGATTGAGGGATTTTGTTAGCTTGAGCCTTGCTCGCTTTCAATTAGAAACTTAGTCTTCATTTGATTTCACGGCTGCACCTACGTGCACCGTTTCAGCGTCAGGTGCAGACTTTGCATCCTGACCCGCAGCAGCTTCCGAACCGCCACAGGCGTAGCGGGCTTCTCAAACGAGACGCCAGCCGGCGGAGCGGACGCCTCGGTTGATTGCACCTTGTCGGAGATGATCTCGACCGGTGTCTCGACTTCATCCACGCTGTTCGCGGATTTACGAGCCTTGGGGCTCCGGGAGCGCTTTCCACCTTTCTTGGTGGTCTTCGGGGTAGATGCAGCCGCAGGAATGAAATCCTGCAACACGGTGCGCAGAGATTTCTCGTCTTCCTTGTTAAGACGATTGATTTCGGCGTAGTTCGCCAACATCTCTTCCTGCATACGCAACTCGTGTTCAGAAAAGTTACGAAGCGATTCAATATCTCCCCAGTTCGCCGGATCTATGCCTTTCCCTTACGGGAAGGTCCGGCGACGGCGTTGCGAAGGACGGTGATATCGTCCTCGATCTCAGGCTCTTCGCCTTCGTCTCCGAATTCAATAAGCATTCCTTGATGCTCATTCGGAGAATTATCACTTTGGGCTTCGTGCTGGGCGTCCCCAACATTGCCCGTAGGTTTGGACTTGTTCGCGAGCTCACTGAAGCGATTGCTCATCGCTTGATAGCGACGAGCCATGCTGGCAAGCTCGGTAAGGCTCATATTCTCAATAGCTTTATCGAGAGTAGACTCAGACCTCACGTCGGACGCAGGCTTCGGGGAAGTCATGGTTGTTAGGGTATTATGATTTCCATCCGAAGATCTACGGCTATGACTACGCGCGGTCTTACGATTGACAGGGATCCAGCCCTCGTCGTCGTTATCGTCCGACGTCGGCTCCTCGCCGGGCACGTCGGGTCTCTCAAAGCTGTGAGTGAGCTGAGGGAGTCCAGAGGACTCGTTCTCGCAGGGCCGGTAGTACTCGCCGCAGGGGCAGCGGAATTACGTCCTGTCGAGACAGGGAATCTCGCAGCGGGAGCTTGAGCTGCGGTA
>QVIE01001048.1:0-13138 GCA_013387415.1 Panellus pusillus | reverse complement strand
GTACGACCGAGAGGAAGATTCGGCCCGGCTGGTTTGAGAGCAATAAAAACGAGGGACTTGTACCCTCTCCCAGCCGAGCGAACCTGGGAATTACCCATGGACCTAGAATTGATTGATTGCGAGAGCCAATTCGAATAGAAGACCGACGTACCTCGCCCAGTTGTCAATATTGAGTTCCTTCGACTCCTTGAGCGGACGGAGGAGATGAGGAACACCTTTTTTGACCTCGCCGTTCCGCTTGAGTGGAGCCTTGACGCGCAAGACTCGAAATCCAAACTCCGCAACGGCAGGAACGCCGTGATCGCCATTGAATGCGTCAAGGACCGCGTCGTAGATCTCGGTTGGGGAGGCGTCGTTAGGGACATGGACTTTCCTCACGTAGTCCTCGTTGTTGAGCTGTCCCAGCCTGGAGGCAGAAAGATGAGATGATCAACGTAAGGATGTCATGCGGACGTACTTGGTGACATCCGGCTTGACATAAGTTCCGCGCGCGACGGCCTTGGTCCCCTCAACCAGAACAACGGTATAGTCCTGCCCCCTCCGCTTCTTATCCTTCTTAGACAGTCCTCCCTTCTCCGGCAGGCTCTTCTTCTGTTTCTCCTTCGCATTGCCCGAATGGAGATCGCGATGGATGGCCTTGGATTTGTAGGGGTTGAGATCCCCTTCGACCTGCGACTAAAGACGGTGTTTTGATGGTCCAGACAAGACATGTACATCACATACCTGTTTGGCGGATGGAACTCAGTTCCAGAAGGGAAAGATGCTTGAATCTTGGCGGCACGCTTGGCTGCGAGGTTTCGGAACACCCCAGGCTCTGTGGTCGTCCGAGAAGCTTTGAGTGCAGCCGCAGTTGCAGAGCCATGACCGGCGTGCGGCACCGAGGTCGGCTGGGCAGGCGGGGGTCCAGGTACGGTCGAGGACGGGGTACGAAGCTGAGATGATCAGCTCCATACCAGTCAAAGAAGAGAGATGCCACGTACCTCTCGTGGGATGATGTGCTGCGCTCCGAGACAGCGACAGACATCGCACGGAGTGATCTGTAGGGCCTTTGCCGGATTGGGCGCTTCGCAATAGAAATATCCACAGCCAATATCACAGTTTTTGTTGTTGCACTTGCCGAGATCTTCGAGAGTAAGTGGGGCCATTGTACCCACAGACAGCGGCAGAGGGAGGGAGCAAGCGGCGCAGACAAATTCAAATTTCCAAGCCATCAGTAAAAAAGTGGGAGATATTTGTCCCGCGGATTAAGTGTGCTCCGGTGCCGGGAATTCCAAATTGTTTGGAGGTCGAGCGAGCAAGAATCCCAAGTCCAAGTTGTGTGTTAATGGCAGTCAAAATCAAAAGTTGTGAGGTTGCGTCGTTTTGTGACCTCGACACGGGGTTGTGTCACTTATGATGCCATTGGAACAGTTGTGTATAAATATTTCGCTTTTCAAGTTGTGTATTTTTTGGGCGTGCTCTGCCCAAGTTGTGCATTTTTTTTTCGCACTATTTGGAATAATTTTTACACAATATGCGTTCCATACGAATGGTTTGGAGGGTTCGTCCGCAATGCGCACAGGGGGTAGTGTCACTGTCCCGGACTTGGTAGCTGCGGCATTTTCTTTCACGGTGATGTACTCTTCCTCAGTCACGCTATCCAATAATTCGTCGTTGACGTCCTGGTAGTATTGATGTCTAGACTTCCAATCAGCAAATACCGCTGGCGAGCTGAGAGTCGAAACTTACACACGCATGTGCTCATCTGCGGTCACGGCTATGCTCGCACACGTTAACGACATAATCTCGCGCTCCATGCGGCCGGTGCGAAGGGGAGCATGTTCTTGCTCGTCGATGATGGCCTGAAGTTGTTCAGCGTCGGAAGGTCCGTTTTCATCGAGATCGTCAGATTCATCGTTGATAGAGTCCGAGTCGCCATTGCTATCAGTGTCAGTGTACCAGGCTCCGGGATCGACAAAATGCGGCGCACACACCCCATTTGGACGTGCGGCACATATACAGAATGTGCGGCACTTCGACAAGATACGGCGCACACACCCCATTGGGACGTGCGGCTCTCTTATGAAAGTGCGGCACTTTCGGTACACATGCGGCACATTCGGTACACATGCGGCACCTCAGTTCCTGTCCGTATAAGCTCGAATAGTGCCGCATTTCACTCGAACGAGTTTATTGATGTACGTAGTATCGAGCAACATTAACTATTCAAACTGAGTTGGGCTGTAATTTAATTTTTCTCGCAGTTGCGCGCTTTTTTACTCGCACGACTGACCGAACCCAATTCGTTGTCACCGGAGCGCGTGCGGACAAATCGGCGACGTGCACCGGTCACGACGTTACCAGCGTGCACGTCCGTCAGCTTACCATTCCGCGGTGGACTCAATGGAGGCTCTGGCGACGGAGCATTGGACAAGGCGGGTGCCGGAGGCGATGATGCAGGTGGGGCGGGGAGAGTTGGCCACTGCGAGAACGTGTCTGAGTCCGGGTGCGGGTCTTCGGGAAGGGAAATTGTGCGGGTGGCGTCGACACAGTCCATGCATCGCCATAGTTCATCTCGGCAGGAGAGATGTTGCTGAACGGCTGAACGGCGAAGCGGAGAAGCCGTCGAACATGGCTTCGAAGTCGAAGTCGTAGTTCGGAACTGATGGCATGATAAGTTGTAACTCCACTATGTATGTAGTGCTGAGATCACCTGTTACTTCAGTTGAAGGAGTCATCCAGTCGTGGTATTCATTTAAGAGCAAGGTTTCGGCCGAACAAGCATAAGAGGGTGCCGTCTGCACAGATGCAGGTACACCAGAGTTGAAGTCGGCAACTGCGGGAGTGACGAAAAGATTGAAATCGTCGAATGGAGCTACAAATACTATGGTTAGATCCGGTACTCTGCCAATAGTGCAAGTATTACTTGAACCCAGTGGCACGGGCACCGGTAGTAGGCTTGATGAAGGCACAGACGGGGTCAAATTTGAGGGTGGCGCAGTCCCCTCGGGCATTTTGCGGGCGAAGTTCGAGTCGGAAGCTGAAATCATATATGATTTCGTCGCATAGTACATGAGAGCAACACTTGCCGTTCACTCCCGTGTCTGCGAAACAAAGGTCGGAGTCAGATTCTGTGAAAGCGGCCGTAACGAAGGGATCAAAATGGTCGAAAGGAGCTGCCAATTTGTTCAGTAAGTACAGTATGATGAGGATGGAAGAGATTAATCAAACCAGGAGGTGCCGGGGTCAGTGATGCGTTGGATAGAGTCGAAGGCGACACAGACTCTTCCAGCATCATACTGGAAGCCGAATTCGAAGCTTACAACATAATGAATGACGTCGGATTCACGAGAGGATAACTCACCGTTCGCTGGCATTGGAAACTCGATAGGAATGAAGGAAGAATTAACTAAAGTAGCGGTAAGTGACGTTGAAAGATATGTTCAGCGATGAGCGTTGTTACCGGGTTCCGAGGTTACAACTTTAGCGCCAGAAGAAGCTGTTCCTGAGCTCAGTGAGAAATCTGAACGCCCCGCTGAACTGACTCACCGGTGCCAGAAACGGGGACCATTTTAGTCTTGACGCGGCCACTCGAGTTGTCGGAAACCAGCTGGGCCGTGTACTGAACAATTTTATTGGTTTTCTTCGCGCCGCCGGTCACCTGTCCCTTCAACGCTTTGAGGCGAGCTCGAGCCTCCTTTTCCGCTGCCGCCGATTGCTTCCGCAAGGACTCGTGGCTATCGATCTCTGCCCTAAGTTCTGCCTCAGCTTTACCTTGTTCATCAGCATCTCGTGCTTTGCGGGCGGAAGTGGCCTGCCGTCCAACGTTGCGCTGGAGACGGTCGAACTCAGTATTGTTCCGACTCGCGAGAACCCCGGTGGCGGTAGCCGCACGAATGCGGGCTAGGTTACGACCGTCGAACTCGCGCGCGCTGTTTCGTTACGTGAGTGGCAGTTTCTCGGACAAAAAATAGTCTAATCTCACCTCTCGATAGCCACGACCAGAGCCAGGTTGATCCCCGTGGCAGCATTCGTTCGATGATGTTGTCCCTCGCCGATGTTCGTGTTCGCGGGTGTGCGATCCCAATGTTCGGGCAGTATGTTCGACTGGGATTTGATCAAGCACGGAATGATCCACTCGTTGATCTCCTTGTGCTTCCACCAGTCTGGGGCGAATCGACGCAAACACATAAGTAATTATCGAGTCGCCATGAATCATATAATCAAATATACTTACCCTGTATTTTCTTGACGCCCAAATCATTCACAAACTTGGTGAACAGCTGTAGGTTCTCTGCTGAGTCGATGTGGCGGAAATCTTGAAGTCGCCGAAACTGCTCGGGAGATACGAGATGCCTGAGCTCGGCTAGTCCACTATGGGAACCCTGTTGAGCGTTATAATTGATCGAAAAACCGAAATACTCACCGATCGCCATGTACACCACAAAATTTGATGAAAAAGGTCGCAAACTCTTTAGGCTCGCGGGTCGTGATTCCGCTGAATTCCGGGATGTTAGTTTTGAGTATAGAAGCCGCCGCCCCGAGGGCCTGCGAAGCTTCCATATCAACATTCATGACGAGAAGATTCCCGTGCGGAACGAAGCGCTTGAACCGAAGATCATGGCCGGTGACCTCGATCTTGACTTCCCGCAGGATGTCGAAGAGTTTTTCGAAAAATTTCGTATTCGAGTGGTTGATATAGGCGCGTGCAATCGTAATGGCTTAGTAAGATGTGAGACGCTATATACTAGAGAATAACGACACTCACCGCAGTTGGTGGCCTTGTAAAAAATCACTAGTTCCCACTCATTGAGCTCCCCCTTAACACGCTTGAATGTGGTGTCATCCTCGAAGGATTCCACCCCCTCGTCGTCGAGCAATGCTAAGAGCGGGGTAAAACAGGTAAAAATGATAGTTTCCCTCTCGCCGTTTTGATTTCGGTCATTGATGAACCGATGGACATAACGCTCTGACAGCGGCTTGTCGCAATCCTCAAGATATAATTGGTACGCTCCTGCTCGTCACGTCAAATGTGTCTCAATTAGCTCATGCACTCAGTCATGCATAATAGGCTAAGACGAACCTGGCAACCCTAGCCCAGCGGGATAAAGTTTCTTCTTCTCCGCCGCAATGATACCCCGTCGTGCCCGGTTGTCCTGAAGCCCCGGGGAGAACGCCTCGGGAGCTATGCCATCGAAAACCTGTTTGGTAGATGGTGCTGCACGCATAAGTTGTAGTACACTTTAGATTTTAGAGAAATTGGAGCACTTACCTCTGTCGACTGAACTAACAGTGGCATTGACCAGACCAGCCGCATGCGCTGATTCGGCGTACTTTCCCTTAGCGACATGCGAGGCCTTCCGCGGCGGTGGAACTGGATGGTTATGTGGAATGGCGCGGGGATGGAAGACTACAACTTTCCGGATCGCTGGATCTTTCGGAACAAACAGAGTGCGTTGTGCGGGGCATTCGGTTTTCACGACTGGTACTTGCGGGATGCTTCTGCCGTCCACAACGTGGGCGTGAGCTAGATTTCGGGTAGCCGCTTGATACTGATCAGGAAAAAAAAATAACTCACGGCAGAACTTCTTGCGTGCGCCCGTGCTCGGATCAGCAATGTAACTACAAGGTCCAGTATCCTTGCTTTTATCCCCGGCAAGCGAGTTACCCGCAAAAGCTTGTCGAAGCAGATCGATGTTGATGTTCGGTGGGATTTTCATGATGAGGTGGCCTTTGTCGAATCCAGGTCGATATCCGGTGCAGCCGAGGATCGATCGCGGCCGCGCGCCCTCATAATTCTGGGGAACTGTTCAATTGAGTCATTCGAAGCAGAGTGGCGACGTACGGGAAGAAAATCCTTGATGAAAGTTTTACCCTTGCACTTGTTTCCCGCTGCGTCGATGGCTGAACAAGTTCTCTTTTTCACTACGGCCATGAATCTGTACAAGAAGTAAGGATTTGAATCATGGGAATCGAATAACATACACTGTAACCGCCGATTCTGCCGAGTTCCCATCATTGCGCCGGGTTTCGCGTTGGGCCGCAAAAACTTCGTTGACCTGATCAGGGTCCAACTCACGCCGGACAACTGGCATGAGTTTCGGATCGACGCGAGAACATGCGTTGGTCCCGCTACAGTCTTTTCGGGCTCGTCGGCATCTGATTCTGGGCCCATCAGGGCTGAGCTGGATGTATGAGTCCGAATCGCCTGTCCGGTATTGCCTCGCCACGCGTCTCTATCCTAGAGGAGCAAGAACTCGGTTGAAAAGAAACTAAATTAAAACAAGACAAACCAGATCTTGGATTATGGCATCCAGCGTATGCGATTCACACATTTTATCGAATTTCTCATGACCCATGTCGATGATAAAAGCAGTTGATTGTTCAAGAACGGGGAGAGCAGTTGGAACATCGGTCAGGTACTCCAAGCGAGTGATATGGGTACGTTTGTCCCCCGTAAGATTGTAATCGACAAAACAGACTCGTGAGGTAAGCCCCGGGTCCAGATATACGGTATCTGACAGCGGCCAGGTGGATGGATCCGAGTAAGCCATGTCATCGCCGTCTTAAAGGAAGCAGACGTCAAAAAAAGTACACTAGTCAGGAAATTGACAACAGACCGTGAGAGGGAGAGCACGTCGATGGGAAGAAGTCGAAAAGATGATCATCCGCTAATCGAGGTGTCAAAAAATACTATTGGTCGGAGACTGAAGACATACAAAGAGAGGGAGACGGCAGTTCGGATGGACCTAGAGAACCATGACCTCCCCCCGTAATATCAACGGCATTCAGCGGCGGTGCTGAGCCTCGTGGTCAATTTGCATCAAAAAATATACAGCAAGGACACATACACGAAGTGTAGAGTGTTGGGGAAGAGGGAGTAGTAGAAGAAAATTCCTCCGGCCCTGTTCAAGTCAGATAATCATACTGTGGTCGAGAAATAAGGTCTGCTCACTGCTGTCGATCCCGACCTCAATTTCATCATCAGAATCAATGATCTCGACGATGACGCGATTGTTTTTCTCAGTAGTGCGCGTCCGGACGGCGGGTGGTTTATCCTGCAGCAATGACGTGTCCGATGTGCCAGGCTCCAGCTTAACAACATTCTGGATGATCGGAAATGTCCAGATTCCAGAAGAAATTCAGTGTGTGACTTTGGGACTCACGGGGGTTGTGTCCGACGATTTTGAACGCTCAAGCCACCGTCGCAGGGCCACCGGACTGACCCACAGCGTGTTGACGAACAATTCCGGGTTCTCTTTGATGTAGGAATCACTATACATCTGCAATACACACGTCAGCAAGTGTACAGAAATGGGACACGCGATTCACATGGCTTCGGAATGCAAGTAGATCGCCGTACGAAAGGCCATTGATGAGCTGTATATCGTCCGGGGAGTGCTGGAAAGCCATTCCAAAGCGAAGTCGGCATGCACTAGGGACAGCAGCGGTGAGATAGCCCCTCTGTGCACAGCGGGATCGTGGTAGGAAAGTGAAAAAAAATCGGGAAACACAGCCACTATTGACCGACATACCCGAATGGAAAGTGCTACACATTCTGAAACGACAGCCTCCTTAGCTAAAGCACGGCACTATCAAGTAGTGCCGCACGTACACAGATTGAACACTTTCTGAAGAACTCGCGGCACTATCACAAAAGTGCTGCAACACTTTCTTGAGGATTCGCGGCACTATCACAAAAGTGCCGCACATTCTGTATATGTGCCGCACATCCTAATGGGGTGTGTGCGCCGCATCTTGTATATCCTCTATTTACTCGGATAACTACAAGCCGATCTAGTCGTACTTGATTTTAAGACAGTACTGGTCAAGTTATAGCAAGAGCACCTCGGCTCTGTATACTCAGGTTCACTCGCAGTGAGAATCAAACGGGGCTGGTCAAGGGTAGTATCAAAATTCTTCTGTTCTAAGGAGTGTACAGCTACTGTGTATATACTACGAAATGAGTCACATATTTCAAAGTGACTCACTTCTCAAGTGGCATTAGTAAAAACTCCGAGAATGCACCACGGACTTGTCGAGTCATGGTAATTACTGTTGTGAGTCGACATGAGTCACTAGTAATAGAAGTGCATCAAGTTTATTTCCCGAAAATGGCCCATATCCATAACACCATCGGCACTGATCTACAATCTTTGTCCGAGAGCTACGCGGACGAAATCCCTT
Source organism: Panellus pusillus (assembly GCA_013387415.1). NCBI lineage: Eukaryota > Fungi > Basidiomycota > Agaricomycetes > Agaricales > Mycenaceae > Panellus > Panellus pusillus. The sequence continues at coordinate 4,972 of QVIE01001048.1, read as the reverse complement.
CGAGCCCGATGTCTCACTTTTTCCCGACTTTTCTGTTCCTCTAACGACCATCTTCTTGGAGTCGTTCGCCTCCTTTCTCCTGTCTACAGACAATTCCGCATTCTTCGTCGATCCTGAAGAGCGACGGGACGAGCATACAAATGGGCGCCACGCCTTTCGCTATCCCCAGGGCGTTCCCGAAGGAGTCTTCCCACATTCTACCGAAGTCTCTCGGGGCGCATGGCACGATATGACGTGTCCGTTGTCGGAGTATCATATTTCCTCGTGCATAAGACTTACCTCCTTGGCCATCAGCTCGTCGGCGAGAGCACCATCGAGGGCTACGTGCGCGCGCTCGAGGCGGGCTGTCGATGCGTCGAGAGTACGTCGTCTACTCGCTTTCCCATCCCATCTTCTCGCTAATATACCCGCAGTCGACATCCACGAGGGGGTCGGCGCACCGGTCATCACGCACGCAATACTCTCGCTTCCAAGATCCCTCTGCGCACCGTCAATCAATACGCCTTCGTCGCCTCTCCGTACACGCTAATCATCTTTGCCGAGATCCACTGCCCGCCTGCGCAGCAGAATCCGGTCGTAGACACCATGACCAGCGTGTTTGGCGACAAGCGCATTCGCGTGCCGGGAGATGTGCGGCCGCCCATACAGGAGTTACCGATCCACCCACCATAGCCACCGATCTCTCCCCGGACCTAAGTCGTCGGCGTCGAGCTGCCCCAAAGCCGGTGCGCAGGATGCTTCTTGGCTTCTTAGCGGGAGCCGGTGCAGGTTTCGTGGAACGAGCGGGACCTCCTCGCGTACGCGGTCGGTGTCGGCGCTCAAGCTGACGACCTCTCTATCGTCTGTGGTATTTATCACTCCCCGCCTTTCCTTCGCGCCCTCACAGCGATCGCGAGCTAACGTCCGCACAGAGCTCGGTGAGCCGCGACTTCAGCGCGCTGGAGTAGAATTCTGATACCGATGCAGACAAATCCTTCGCGCCGCTCCCGACGTACCCCCTCAAGCGCGCCTCCGAGTCGCAGGAGCTCAATCTCTTCGCCGCGACCGTCAGCGTTCCAGGCGTGCGGGTTCCCAGCATATCATATGCCCCCGACGGTGCGTGCGTGCTCCGTGCCCCGCTTTTGACGCCAGCCAACGAGGAACGATGCTTTTTGACCCCCGCCGGTGCACGGCGCGCAGTCGATTGAGGTGCTGAGGGACCTCCCGCTGGCCGTGGTGAGCAGCCCCGGCCCGGCTGAAAACAGTTGCGTTGTCTCGTCGTCGCTCTGTGCGCTTGGCGCGTGTTGATTAGTGGTGTGAGCAGAGAGCGGCATCGTGCTGACCGTCGAGAACGAGCTGCTGGATCCGACTGGCGTGCGCTACACGAAGCTCTGCGTCCGTCTTTGTCTCGCACAATCAGCGCCAAAGCCACGGGGCAGAAGTTCGCTCGGGGCATCGCGGGGCCGCCGCAGGGGACGCCGATCCCGAGGGACCGGCCGGCGGACTGGGTAATACGGGACAGGATGACAACAGAGCAGGCGCTCGTGTTCTGCCTGAGTGGGGAATATAAGTCGCTGCACATCGGTGCGCCTCCCTGTCTCTTCTTGCTGCGTGCGCTGACGGCTCCTTCGTAGACCCGAAGATCGGGCAGCCAGGCGGGTTCGGTGCTGCGATCATACACGGCCTCTCGACGTTCGGCTTCGCCGCGCGCGCTCACCGGGCGGCAACCTGCGGCTCTGCGACGCGCCCGTCCGGCGTGGGAGGTCGGCTTGGGCGCCGCGCCGCGCGAGGAGGGGAGATCGCGTTCGAGACGGTCGGGAAAGGTGCGTGCTAAGCTTTTTCAAGCGTGGTGCGGGCAGTGAGTGACGGGAGTGTATTTGTGTGCAGACGGTACTCGGCGGCGGGGTGGTGTACGTCAAGGGCAAGGCGAAACTGTAGTGAACATCCGTTCGTTCATTCCATGCAATACACGATTGCGAATCCAACATCTACATACATACACACTTATTGGCGCAGCATCCGCGCGCGATCGAGCAGCGCGTCGGCCTCGAAGTAACATCCCCTAAGCCACATATTGGGCTCCCCGTCCTTCTCCCCTCCCCGTCCGTGTCCTTGTCGTAGAATGCCGCACGCGCATGCAGCACGCGCCGGTTAGCAAACACGACCGCGTCGCCCTCCTTCAGCGTGTACGTGTACTCCCGCCCGCGCTCCTCGAGCAGCGCCGCGAAGCGTCTGAACGCGCCTCAGAACGCGGGCGGGGTGTCGCGCGCGAGCGGCGCCTGGAACGGGGGGGCGTAGTTCACCTGTGCGACCTGCGCGACCTGCCCTTCGCCGTCGCCGTCGGGGGAGAGCTCGAGGGTGGGGTGCGCGTGGTGGAGGTGGTGCCCGTCGTTGACATAGTGGAAGGGCACGGGCGTGCGCGCGAGGAGCGCGAACGCGGCGGGGTCGGCGGCGCGCAGGGCCTCGGCCGCGTGGAAGGCGTCCACAAAGCGCGACGCGCCGCCGCGCACACGGTTGCGCAGGCAGTGCAGGATCTGGTACTGCGGCGGGTGCTGGAAGTACAGCAGGTCCATGTGCAGGCCGAGGTCGAGGTTCGTGTACGCGATGCACCAGTGGTTGTTACCTTAATGCAATGTACCTGGCCCCCATCACAGGGTACATTGCTTTAAGGTTGCGGCCCGGCCATGTGGCCGTGATGTACCTTAATACATTGTACCCTATATTATATTATTGCTGGTTTCACGGGGTTCTCCACTGTCAGCCGCTGTCCGGCTGCCTGGCCACAAATATATTTATATCTGGGTGATAGATGATCAGATCTCTATGCCAATCATGCCGCCTTGCCGTGATATATATTTGTTGTTACATATCAATGCTGCTGTAATCAGAATTCCCATGAGCACATGACCGAGTTGAAACTGATCTGATTGTGCTGTTGCCGCCACATCCCGCTGCCCGCCCCGCCTCGCCCCGCCATCAAATGATGTTCCCACGCGTCCAAAAATGGAAATTGTAGCCCTTGACTAGGGCTACCTGCCTGTCAAATCCGTTTTATGTAAAACGCCTTCGTTAGCCTGGAAAATGCGAAATACTGTCAGTAATCAGTGTTTTTTCAAATCTTCTGTTCTTCCAGGGCATATAAAGCAGTGTAAATGTAAGATGTGTGTGTTAGGCAGTTATTTAGTAGTCTGAAAGCCTGTGAAGTACCACATTGCTGCCTATCTACCTGGTTTGGCTGATCCTTCCTAATTGGGACTACTCATCCTAGCACCCCAAAAAGGAAATTTTTCCTGTTTCACATGTTCTGGCTGGTATATGTATGGGCATCCCATGAGGATACCTTCTTTACCTACTATAGTCCTGCTCTAGCACAATACAGAGCTCTGTCAATTCTGTTTCAGCAGTGTTTGCACTGCATATAAATGGCTGATGCCCCCACAGGCACCTGGCCTTCAATTGAGCTCAGAGCTAATAAGAACCTCTTCAATGCAATCTCCTAGTGCTGGATCACCTCCTTTACCCCTCTGAGCTTTCTCTAGCTGCTGGTGCACCTTGGAAATAAAATATTTGATGGGACATCAATTTCCAGCTACAGTTGCATTCTCAGTGGTAAAGTGGGATGAAAAATAAGTAGTAAATTTGTTTCATGATGTAAAAGGTGAGAAATGTCCTCACTGTGGAAAGAACATGCTATCTTAGAGGCCAAATGCACAATTTCATTCTACACTCACTAGAGCTGTGGAACATTGTCTGGGCTGTCTCTAAATGTCTTTCACCTTCCTACCAATGATCATATGCATGGAAATAAAATTCTCAATGGTTCAGATAAGCCAAAAAAATATACAGGAGACCATGAATGAGAAATGATTCCCCCAGTGATTTTGCTGATTGTGGCTGACAGGATGCTCAGGGTAATTCAAAAATATGACAAACAGATTTGTCTCAACTCAAGGATGCCCAGGATAAAAAAGTTTGTATATTTGCTTCATTGGTTGAGGAGTTCTGAAAGTTGAAGTGCGGAGGATATCTGAACTAATAGTACATATGAATATTGTGGCTCACAGGATACTCAGGGTGATCCGAAAATATAACGAACAGATTTGTGTCAGCTCAAGGATGCCCAGGATAAAAAAGTTTTTATTATTTGCTGCATTGGTTGAGGAGTTCTGGAATTTGAGGTGTCGGGGATATGTGCACTAATGGTACATATGAAGTGCTCCGAATACTAACACTCCACATCCAATACTTGGTCAATTTTTATGAATGAGGACATTTTCTGAACCGGAATTCCGAGCTGATTCCATTTCTGATATTCTCAGGATCTCAAAATTTTCCCCTGGGTCAATATTTATGGATCAATCTTAGATAGGTGACATTCATTCTGGTCCTGTAGATCAATACCAGGATGATTTGATGAGGCGGGAAACATCTCAAGGACTGTGAAACTCATTTTGAATGACCATAACGACACACAGAATTTGGCAAGACATAATTTGGAGGCAAAATGTGGCACTAGCATTCTAAGCCTTGTTCATGCATGTATGGGTCTCTTGTGTCAATCTAGTAGTCAATACTCATATTCAATAGTACAAATAGAGTTAATGGCTGTACTTTCAGCAGCCTCAGACCTCACTCTGACCCCAGGGCTCAGATTTGATGGCAAGATCAATAATGTTATTGTAACTGATTGCCTGCATTGTGGTGGTGATATTGATACCATTTATGCATGGATATGAATGAAAGTCCATTAGCAGAAGTGCAGGGCTAGATCTAGGTGTGTACTGACTGCAATACAGGATGACAGTGAGCAGGGATAAAGGAGGTAGTAACACCTCATTCTGATGATAAAAATGGGTTTCAACTGTATAGAAAGGATAATCCAAATACAATGAATATGAAGTGATTATAGCCCTGAGGATACATGGTTCAAGACCCATGTAATTGCAAAATTTCCTTTTTGAGATGCAATGGATGAGTGGTCCCCATTAGGAAA
>QVIE01001042.1:0-32296 GCA_013387415.1 Panellus pusillus | reverse complement strand
GAGTATTGGCACATCATCTATACAACACATTTTCATGACGTGTTAAACCCAGTGTTCTGGAAGAAGGGCAAATTCTCGAGCATCAGCGCAAGAAGTGGCAAATGCAAGCGACGGGGTCGTTCCAGAACACGCGTTCGCGCAGTCTTTCTCGAGCCGGTCCAAGTCCTTGACGCATCGGGGTGGCAGAGTGGGTCAGAGCAACATGAATTTCCTTGCTGCGCGTTCGTTCCTTGGGAACCAAGACAATATTCCCTTGTACCCGCACGGACCCATATACGCACCGCAAGCCAGAGCGGACGAACGACCTCAGACCACCGGAACGACCACTTTCAACACGCGCAGCTCGCACTCGCATTCGAACTCGTTAGTCAAGACGATGAGTAAGTCTTCGCAGGGGCATGGGCGGCAGGACAGCTGGTCTCGTACGGCGATAAAGAAGGCCGCAGCGCTGTGTTACGTGGAGGGCTCCTTCTCCCCAATGGTCGAGCAGGCGAACGGGCTCGAGTCTCTTGCTTACGGACGGCGGGACCAAGGTCATACGGCTTGTGGATCCCGCGCTGACTCCTGTCGATCTGGGTGGCCTTTGAGTGCGCTATCATCCCGAAACGGTGTTTCGCCGACACCCTCCGGGACAAGCGACGCTCACATGGGCATCGCGTTTATCAACCTCCGCCGCCAAATGACAACTCCGAGCACGACTCGATCCGCTTTCCGAGTCATCCTTACGCGCAGCCGGGTCTATCTTATGCGTACCATAACACGCTAGCTTCGGTTCCAGTGCAGAGCGCTGACTACGCCGGCCCTCATGCAACGGCTCCCGTCGTCAATCCGACCCCCAGGATTTCGCCACGCGCCATCGTCTGCCTCCCCAGGCATCGTTCGTTTATCATCCATATGGGCCTCTCTCAGCGCGATTCTGGCCAGATTGTGCCGCAGCCGCGTGCCGACAGCAATATCCCAGCTGCTTCCAAGATGTGGGCTCAACTTTCCCTGGACCAATTGTGCGCGAGATTTTACCTGAGGATCTTCTATATTCGCCGTACACGTCGGAGCATAGCGCAACGCCGGAGGAGAAGGAGGCGGAGGCGCTTTCAAGGAACCGCAAATCCATTACCACGATCTTGGATTCTGTCGGACTTGGCGAGACGTTGGCCTACGCCGTGGAGGAAGAGAATTTCCGTGATAGCGGATTGGGGACGAGTGAAGATCACACCCCGAACGACGGACAATCCGACGTTGCTGAGGCACACCCTTACCGTGTCCACCGAAACTGTGCAGTACGATATTTCTCGACCCCCTTACACTACAAATAAATCGGACGAAACAAAACGGACCATAGGATTGTCTCCCCTTGACCCCAGCCTAAGAACAAACCAGCGACTCACGCCGCCCACACCGCCCATTCCTTCAAACAATTCTCCGTCGACGGACTCCACTGCTTCCTCTCCTCCGCGATCCCCACTCCAATAGCGGGTGCAGACGATTTAGACGATTTCCGAGATCTATTCTACAGGCCGAATCTGACAGACGAAGTGCTGAATAACTCAGCCGTCCCACATCTACTCGCCAAAATAGCGTGACTTGGGACCTCGCCTCCACCGGTCGCACTCAGCGCACGCGAACGGGAAGCGGCCTCACGAGCCTTGCTCGGCAACTGAGTCAGGAATTCGAAGAGCTCAGAGCCATCCGACAGGGTGTGTATTTCACGATAGATACTGAATCGAGTATCAGCATTTCTCTTCTGCTTTCCGACGGAGAACGACATACAGTTCATCTTCACCGACTCTGATCTATCCCGCCGGTCACAAATGCCGATCGGCCGACGCTCCCTGATGAAGCAATGTCTGCATTCCACCCTCGCGTCACATTCCGGAGGATGTTGAGTCTTCCCGGGCCTCATCACCTATTGACGGGCGCCAGTTGGCGAGGACGGTAAGCTTTGTCGTTTGTTCCGAGCTTGATCGTGTCTTGATTGTTTGTCTAGAAACCTACCGTCTCGGGAGCGTAGGATCGATGGCGACGCCTCCAGCAATCTCTGGTGCTCACCGCACTTCATACATGGGACTGATGGAGTTCGGAGACCCGAGCGCGCCCGCGGCTCCAATAGACGAGCCGCGCGTCGTGTCTGGCCTGCTGCCACCGCCTTCTGCGGACCCTACCCGCAGCAGCTACATGACAGAGTCCACCGTGTCTCGCATATCTCAGCTATCAGACTTCCCCGTTCCTCCACCTCAGCACATGACCCCTGCGCACATGTCGTTGTTGAACTCGTACTTTAACGAGTCGGTTCCCGAGGCTAGCGCCGAGGATGAATCTCAGTCTATTGTCACCTTTGCCCCTCCCCGCGTTGGAGAGAGGTTCTAATGCACTTGTGGCTTCGTTTATCTATTGTTACATTATTTCTTATTTTGTTTTGATTGTGTTTTTTTTCACCCGGATTTTTTCGTGTTGTAATCACTCTGCATTCGTCGTAATATGATCAACTTGCATGCCGGATAACTCTTGGTGTTGAACCCTATCCTATTGCAGAGTTTCAGAACACAGACCGACTTCGATACGCCACGTCGAAGCTACCCTCAATCATCTATCTATTACCACACGGAGGCCGCGCGCCGGCCTGCCTGCGTCACCGCCTCCCAGCAACGTCCCCATTCCTCCGCCAAATGTTCAGGCAGTTCCCCAATACACGACAGAGGTGAGTTGGAGGGAGAGTAGAACGAAGACATGGACGAGGTTATAAGGCGACTCGGGGACTTGAAGCGTGGTTTTGAGAACATTTGTACGCGGACAATCATGGATCGAGTTGACCTTACTGGCTTATGCTTTGGCTCTGATACGGTGCTTGTGTTTGAGGAACAAAGAGTTCAATTGTGAATAAGTTATCGGCCGAACCATGATCTCGCTCGGATTGAGGGTTCCACCATTTGGATGATTGGGTTGCTGAGCTGGAGACGGTACCTTCAAGGAGCCAGATCGGTAAGATCTCGTGGGAGACGTGGGGCACGCTTCATTGAGGCGAAGGATCTCAGCTGGAGATGGATGCAGCTTGGGGCGGGACGCGCGCCCGGGAGATTGATACCAGGATTGCTTTTTTCGGATAGACGTAGGAGTCGGTAGAGATTTAGGTTGTGTCTGAGATTGCGACTGAGTTGGGGTTGTTGAGCAAGAACGCGGAAGGCTTGGGGACGGTTCATCGTCCCAACTCAATTCCCCAGCGTAGACTGGATTCGCATCGTTTGCCGCACGGATTCACTCTGGAAACTGGAGTCAGAGTCAACGCTCTGAGTGAGCATTCGCTCACAGAATCGTCGGAGTTCTGAAATGACCACCAATCGGGTGATGCGTTGACAATCTTCTTTTTCGCGACGTGGTTGGCAATGAGCGTGTCTAAATCCGGCAGCTCTGGATTGGGAACGGCAGGGACTTCTGGTGACGACAGATCCGCAAAAGTGGGAGTGCGCCGGATTGGAGATGAACTTGGTTCGGGAGGCATTGTGAAGAGAGCCAGGACCAGGCGTCATTAATTTTTGACGTTTTGAAGACGGTTCTGGTGTATGATTCAAGTCCGGTGAGGAGGCATCCATCGCGACTTCTGAGAGGGAATGAATGAACGAAGTGGTGAACCGGTAAGCTACTGTTACCATCTTGTTGCCCAGACAGATCAATTGTGAAACCCAGACATAGATTGTCCAGTGCCTTCTTCTGCCCGTATTAACATGGGGATCTCGCGGAGAAGGGAGAACTCCGTTGTCTGAACATGGCCCTGGTTTACATGGTTGAGGAGCTCAAGCATAGTCGGACATGTCTGGCGGCACCAGTTCCACCGGCACTGGTAGCTATTAGTAGAAGACATGTCGTGTTTACATTCATTGTGATCACTGATCAATATCGATCAATGGCCTTCGATGGCAATGCGCTACGGTCCTACCTGGGCCTTCCTGCCGACTCCCAGCCGGATCCTGCCACACAGCAGATCCATTTCCTAGAGCTCTATGTGCGGCAGCTTCCTCCTCATCTGCTCTCTCAATTCTCCAGCATTACCATGCCGAAAGAGCGAGCCAAGATTCCCCTCATTCGCAACCGGCGTCTCAAATATGCCACCGTGAACCCATCCGAGCTCGAATTTTCCGTTGCACGCAGTCAGGCGGCGACCGACGAGCGTAACTGGACTGAAAAGGACTTTCTGCAGGGTTCGACTAAACACGTAGGCAAGCTCGCAAGTCTGCTCAGCGGATACGAAGAAGAAGTGCGTTTATGGAGCGGTATGACCCGAGTCTCATATTCACCTCTCTTGGTAGCGTGAAGCCGAACGTTCTCGTCATCTCAGGCGGGAGAACGTCGAAGCTGAGTTCGTCCCAGAGGAAGAGAGCGACAGCGATGATGAAGGCCCCCTGAGCAATTGACAGATGAGCAGGCAAGAGCCGCATCTGGGCGTCTCATCCGGGAACAGTTCATCGACGGACACCTTGAAGTAAGCGAGTCCTTATCCCGATGTCTTGTACTGCATGCTACCAGGGTATAGACTATGATAAAATTGACTGGGATGAACAGCTGGACAGCGATGACGACAGAGAGCTCGAGGAGCGTTGGTTCGAGGATGAGGAATAGGCTCATAAACGTCAAGGCCCTGTTCGGAATAATTCCCCGCCAAACGCGCCATTTAACCAGTATTACTGTTGATACTCGTACTACACTTATCCGTCATCAAATCTCAGTAATGATAGTATTTGGCACAGAGACTATCAATTCAACCACTGGCTTGTCTTCAGTCAACGCAATCTCGCGCGCACATTTTGATCTGCCTGTTCGCTTGGGTGGAGTTCGTCGGTCCTGTTCATTCGATTTCAATATCCGTGACACGCGTCTTCTCGTCTACTTCAAGTTGTCTCGTGACCGTTCTCATTTTGTCTCCCGCCAATGCCATGTCGGCCGTCGACTCGCCACGGAGTGCACAAGCCCTTTGAAACAATATGGGAAGAAGAAGAAACGCTCTCGGGACACACCCAAGATGGCGAGGACGTGCGGGCAGAGAAGAAGAGACGAAAACATGACGAATTGACCGTTGAGGCCGCAGAGGTGGATGCCCAGGCATCCTCGATCGAGAAGAATAAAAAGAAAAAGAAAACGAAGAAGCTTGATAGTGGCAATCTGGATATTCCTCCCGAGGCCGTTGTTGAACCTATCGTCATCGTTGAGGAAGCTAAGAAGAAGAGAAAACATCTTGATGCAACGGCACAGTTGGACGCTGGTGGACGAAATGCAGTTCAGGAGATCCTGGCCGAGTCCGTTGCTGCGGTAGTGGAGTCTAGGATCATGGAATCAAAGAAGAAGAGGAAGCATCGCCATGCGGCGGCAGAGATGAGCGCTGGCGTACAACATTTACCCCAGGACAGTCAAGGTACTGTCGCAGTCGAGCTGCGAGTCGACGCCCCACCGAAGAAAAAGAAATCCAAGGGCAAGGAAAGGGAAAAGGAAAAAGGCAAGTGAAGTCCACCCTGTCCCATGGTTGCGGGTAGTTAATACATCTTCTAGATAGCTTCGTTCGACGCGGAACCGGACGAATTCTCATTGTCTTTTTCCTCAGATGGACCTTTACCCCCTCCCGCTGACGCCAGCTTGTTCTCATCATCGAACTATGACTTATACCCCGAAGACCAACTCAATACATCACTATTTCCGACCCCCTCATTCCCTGATCTGGCTTTGGATTCCAATGAAGATGTTCTACGTGCCATCCAGGATCTTGATTTTTCCAAGTTCAACGGTGTCCTACAGACTGTTTCGGCTGCAGATACGGCGAAAAACACACCGATAGGGGCAGGGATTCCGATGACTGCCTCGACCTCGAAGGCAATCTCATTCGCAGGGCTTCCGACGGTTTCATCGACTTCGAAAGCAAAGTTCAAACTCAAAAGCTCGTCGAAGGATAAAAAGTCTCGCCAGTCACCACTCGATCTGACCCTGCCTGCTTCAACTAACTCTTCGGAGACCCGCAATCGTCACTTCGAATTACTCACAACTAAATGGATGGGGTCCGCCAAATTGGCCGAACTGGCCAAAGACGAAGGTATATGGTTTTCCCTTCTGTTAACAACAAATTTCACTCGTTGATTAGGACTTGTGTACAAGAAGGGAAAGTTTTCGGCAACCGAGGCGAAACAGATAAGCGACGCTTTGGACGAATTCGAGCTGTATGTTTCATATCTATGTACTACGTTTCCGCTTCTGATGCTTTTGACAGTCTAAGGATCTTTCGGAGGCAGACTTGGAAAAGCTCATCTGGCCCAGCGATGAGAAGAAAAAGGACGCCGAATTCTGGACCGCGATCAGTGCGTACACCTCTGTCCGAGGATCTTCGGAGACTCAACATTTTACAGCGAGCGCGGTGGCAGAGCGCCCTTTGATCTCTGTTTATCATTATGTCCGTCGAGCCTACCACCCATTGAATGGGCAAGGAAAATGGACCCCAGAACAAGATGCAAAATTGATCCAGTATGCGCCTTTCTGGCCTTGTTCTTTCGACGAACTCAGTTCTTCTAGGGCTGTCACTTCTCTGGGACAGCACTGGGAGAGTGTTGCGGAACGCGTCGGTCGAATGTCAGCCGACTGTCGTGACCGATACCGCAATCACATAGTTTACCGTGGTAAGCGGAACACTGGTTAGTAGTTTCTGTTCCAAAAACGGCCTTGTCTCACTGTGTCCAAAGGAACTTGGAGCTCTGAGGAAGAGGAGGAGCTAACACGAATTGTCACGGAAATCACAAAAGGGAAAGACGTCGATAACGATGTGTTTTGGGGCAAAGTCAGTGATCTCATGGGAGGAAAACGCTCTAGACAACAATGCCGGATAAAATGGACGGATACTCTAAGTAAAAGATCCAAAACCGATGGGAAGGAGGCGCGCTGGGGTCCGCGGGATGCGTTCCTTCTCATTCAAAGGTGCGCGAACGAAAACCGTCTCCTGTTGCGTCTTTGACTGACGATTGGCAGGCTCGATCGATTAAACGTTCGGGATGACACGGAGATAGATTGGAAAACCATACCGGACCCTCAGTGGAATTTGTGGAGCCCCCACGTGCTGCAGCGCCGTTGGCTCACGATGAAAAAGGGAGTCAAGGGATACGAGAGTATGACCTTCCGCGGTAGGTTTTCTTGATGCTAAAAGCTCGTCCGCAAGTACTGAGACGCGCGATCTTGTGTCAGAAATTATGGAGATTTTGCGGGTCAAGCATGGCAAGAGTGTAGAATACATTGAAGATAGTGACGAGGAGAACCCTCTTCCCAGCTCAAGTAGAGGGTCAGCATTCTTGGGGCAGAGGGGACAGTCAAGGAGGAGGATAGTGACAGTGACTAGACTGGTTGTGCATTCATTCCGTCGTGCAAATTGTTACGTGAGGCAAATTTAAATGAACTGCGAGCAGGCGTTCACTGCATGGCCAACATGTGTTCAGGGTCTTTAAAACCTCGTATGGAAGGGGATGCTCACCACCAATGAATCTTTCGCTTCAAACTCGTTCGCGGCTACTGCTCTTTCTAGTTTCTTTATTGGCGCTGGGCTACAACCACTGTTCAATCATCCCGGGGAATCATCATTCCGCTCAGCCTCAAGTTGTCCCCCTCAATAGACGCGCAGAACTACAAGCCATTTGCACCGCAATTAAATCGACCCCCGGTTCCTCTTCTTCGTTCTTGAAACGAGAAGTATCCGACCGTTTTGAGGCTGGTACTAATTCCACCCTGATCACCAATGCGTGAGCAAGACTCTTTTGTGCCTTGAGAATGAGTGCCTTCAAATTCGGATCCGAATAGCACCCTGTTGATTGGACAAGGACACGACACAGAAGCACTACATGGCGATTTGTATCTGGACAAGGGACTGATCAAGTCAATTGGAAGTCTTGCTCATCTGGAACTGGGCACTGCAGTCAACTTGACCGTTATAAACGCAAATAGAGCATGGGTTACCCCAGGTCTTGGTATTGCTCGCTAAATTGCTTCGACTCCACATATCGCTCATCTGTGTCTTAGTGGACATTCACACCCATCTAGGACTGATGGGAGCTCCGTTCCTGGCAGGTGAGTTCGGGCGTTTGCTGCAACATTCTGGTACTAGATGGCACGCGCCTTTCAAGGCAGCTTCGAGGTCAACTCAAAGAAGGGACCGGTATTGCCTTGGTTGCGGCACATTGACGGATTCAACACTCACGATGATGCATTTCAACTCGCAGTCGCTGGAGGCGTAACTTCGGTCCAAGTGCTTTCTGGGAGCATGAATGCCTTGGGTACCGTTTTTTTCCTTGGAGCTGTATGGAATATTCACCTCGTCTAGGCGGGCAAGCGTCCATCATCAAACTTCGCCGGACATCCGAGGGTTCAGCTATATCCATGGTCGTAGAGCCACCGTATAACATCAACGGGAGCTTCGAGGGCGCTGAACGATGGCGGCACCTTCAGTGAGTGCTGGGAGTACACATTGAATTTAACGCATAACGAGTTTTGGACGCAGGCAAGCCTGCGGCGAGACTCCTTCTGCATATGGTCTTAACCGCCCGGATGCGATATATTCCTTGCGCTCGGCCTATGCGGAAGCGCAGAAAACAATATCCTTGCAAGACACGTATTGCGCAAACGTTGAGGCCGGTCAATGGGACTCTCTGGGAGCATTTCCGGAGAATCTTGAATTCGAAATAATGGCCGACGTTCTGCGAGGGAAGGTCAAAGTTGGTGTACACACCGGATTCTCATTGAGACCTCTGAATGAAAACAAAGGTCACCAGCCAATGTGAAACCGTCGTTGATATCGACGCTCTTGTTCGTGTACGTGAAACGAATGCTTTTTGGTGGCTCCTCTCAAAATGCGATGCCTACTTTAGTTGACCAACGAGTTCGGTTTTCGTATCGCATCTCTACAGCATGCTTCAGAGGCATGGCTTGTCCCTGGCTTGCTGAATAGAACATGGGGAGGAAGCCCATCTGTTGCTCTGTTTGCGACAAATCATCGGTATTAGGCACACCACTGCGAACTCCCGACATTCTAACATCTGTTGGCAGGTATAATCTGGGTTCATATCGAGCGTCTGAATTCGCGCCCGGTGTGCTTTCTGATGCAGGAATTCCCGTCGCTTTCAAGGTGCCTTTTTCCTAATCCTAGTAAGTGACATACACTGATCTGAACGTACTGCAATAGTCTGCCCACCCTGTTCTGAATTCGAGATATCTCCTCCAAGAAGCCCAACAAGCACATTATTATGGACTCGATCCGTTCCTTGCTTTGAATGCGATCACTTCTGTCCCAGCAACTGCAATCGGCCTGGAACACCGCATCGGGAGTTTACGCGAGGGTGCCGATGCAGACGTGGTTTTGTGGGACAGCAATCCCTTGTGGCCGGGGGCAACACCCAAATCTGTCTGGATCGATGGAGTGATGCAGGTTCCACGTCCAGGTAAAGTGCACGTTGACGTAGGAGTCGGAAAAAAAGGGGATAAATGGGCTCAATTTCCGAAAGTGCCCGATTGGAGAAAAGAGCGAGAAAAAGCTATTGAATGGGAAGGATTACCTCCACTAACAGGGCAAAAACAGGACGGAAGGGTTCTGTTCAACAACGTACGAGATGTATGGTTGAGGAGTGGCGGTCGAATTCCTGGAATGGGTTCAGACCTCGTCAATATCGCCGTGGAGAATGGTAGGATTGTATGCGTTGGCGATACATCCGCTTGCCCAGCAGCAACGTTCGGGGCCGACAAAGAGGTCGATTTGGACGGTGGCTCGATATCACCAGGCTTGATGACTTTTGGTTCATCATTGGGACTAGAAGAGATTCGAAGCGAGCCATCTACAGGAGATGGTTCGCTATTCAACGCCTTCACAGAGAGAGTTCCACAAATTCTCAACGACCCTGGCGCAGTCGTTCAAGCTGTCGACGCGTTGGTTTTTGGTACAAGACACGCCCTGTGAGTATAGTCCATTTCGCAGTAAGTTGCGCATCACATCCATAACTACAGACTGGCCTACCATTCCGGCGTTACAACAGGGACAGCAATCATGGTGAAACCGAGCGACACTGGCGACTCGAATGTCATTGCTGGTGTCTCTACCACGTTCCACACCGGGGCTGCCCATGCCATGGAAAAGGGAGCAATTATTCAATCACAAGTGGCTCTGCATGTTACCATACGCAGGCCCAATCCTTTTCTTCAGAAGAGTCAAATTAGCGTGAGCAATCAAATCGCCGGGCTCAGGCGCCTTTTGACTCGGAAATGGATGGGCCCTGAGACGGAAACTGGAGGATGGTTCAAACGAGCAGGGGAGGTGCGATTTTCTGCCGCCTCACAATCGCCCTCCCTTAAAAACTGGAACTAGGGAGTCGTCCCATTGATTATCGACGTGAACAATGCAGATATCATGTCCACCCTGCTGATTGTGAAGGCAGAGATCGAGAATCAATTGGGATCACGCATGCGGATGGTGTTCAGCGGCGCAGCTGAAGCACACATCCTGGCAAAAGAAATAAGTGTGTGCTGGATGTCACACTGGAAAATTCGTAAAAAAACAACTTTTTGAAGGAAACGCAAACGTAGGCGTGATCCTGGATTCCAAGCCGACGGTTGGTGTTTGGGACGAACGTAGATCGTGAGTCGCTGTTAGCTGGGCCTGTGTCAGTGCTGACACTATCAAACAGACTGCCGGGACCGCCACTGACCAATGATACGACACTCGTTGCCTTGCTTCGAGAAGGCGTGAAAGTGGGGCTGAAGACACGAGAGGCGCAATTCGCTCCTGACCTACGCCTTGAACTGGCTTGGGTATGTTTTGTTTGAGATCTAGAACATTTCATTCGATTTCCAGTAGGCCATGTCGGCGTCGAACGGGCAGATCGGAGAGGCCGAAGCATTAGCCCTCGTGTCAACAAATCTTCAAGAATTATTGGGAGTGATAGTAGATGATCAAGCAGCGGAATTGGTTGCGTATGTTGGAGGAAACATGTTCGATAGATCCAGCAAGGTCGCTGCGATAATATCCCCTCAGCGAGGTCAGGTCGAGATTTTCGATACGATGTAGATACATCGATCACGAGTGTCCTACGCTACGCCAAGGAGTGCTGCACTGCTTTTGATTCCTCGTCCTCTAGCGGCCGCTAAAGAAATGGCAAGGCAGCTCAAGAGAAAGCCGGAGAATCTGAAGCGAGTCCAGCACGGAATATAGTGAACGAGTGGACTTACCTGAAGAAAGCAGTACGGGAGATTGAGCGCTCTTCATTAGGTGTTCGGGAGGATGAGAAGATGGAACGAAGGACTGCAGGCGTAACTGGTATTCGACGCGAAGAATCCGAAGGAGGCTGTAGAGGAGTCGGTCTTGCCGTAGTGGATGTCCCACTGGTCGTCGATGAAGGCATGACTGTTTGGTCTACCGTGACAACTACGACAACTTCCGCGATATGATTACGCCGCTACAAGGGCATGGAGATTGTAGATCTCCCTCCGTACGGTATAATACACCTGCGACGCACTCCCTTCCAACTCAATCTTACCACTCGCTGCTTTCCTAACAGCGACCGAGTCCTCAAGAGCATCCGATCCTCCCATTTTCCCGGCCGCAGCGCCACAGATCAAGACTCCTTCACCAATGAATTCCGCGGGCACACCGATGGTGGCCAGACGCGTTTTCAACGCTGTCAACTTCAGTTCTCCAATCATGGTAGAGTGCGGAAGATTAGCTGCGGGCCGCGATCCAAGCATCCTCGGTCTGGCACTGGCAATAGGAACAACCGCCGACACCGACGAGGTTGGATCCGTCAATGGCTCGAGAGTAGGTATTGTTGAGCTAGCATGCGTAACGACTCGTCCCGTCACATAACCGACCTCATTGTCCTCGAACTGTGGACTCATTAGTGACGCTTAAAGAAGAACTGCTCGGATACTGGACCGTAGACATCTTGAGGGACGCCAGGAGCTCATCACTGATAGAAATTGAAAAGCTGTTGGTCTGCTGGCCTATCTGCACACTTTGGCCTCGAGAGGGTGCAAATATGTCCTTTGTCATCGACCGAATATTGGCGCAGCTCTCGATGAGAAGTCCGGCAGCATCAGTCGAAGCGTGCACGATAATCTGAGCCAAGTCAGCATCACCGTGTAGTGACTAGCCAGACGAGGCACCATTTTTCGCGGGTTGATCTGAGGCACAATAGTTTTAACTGCTCGGCCGTCATTCAAACCCTCCATATCGATGAAAAGAAGTCGACAGGCCATCTGAACTCCCGTCATGGATGTCGTGAACTTCGAAGGAGGTTCTTGGATCGCCTGACATTATCTCAGATATGATCAAGAAAGTCGTATGAAAGTCGACTGAGTCACCTTCGCCTCTTCCTCCGCTTGTTTTCTCCTCTTGAAGTCTTTGGTTTCATCCGTCTCAGCTTCTTCCTCAAAGACTCTTCCTTTGCGTAGCCACATGGCAACGTCAACAGTCTCGCCGTACTCGTCCACTCGACGTTTCTTCTCCACATACGGAAACATTCGGAACCGTTGTGCTTGGCCACCGACATTCTTGAAGAACGGGGACGCCTTTGCCACGTTCCCCTTCAAATAGATGTCGAACGACAGCAGCTGCTTTGTCAAACCTTCATCGCCGTCCAGCACCCAATCCGCTCCATCCAACGCCTTTTCCGCTTTCCGCTTCTTCGCGTCCATCCGATCCTCAGCGCTCATGGGATCATCTTCGAGCGCTTGCCTAACCTCGTCCTCTTCCTGCGAATCTGAATCCGAATCCGAGTCACTTTCATCTTCGTCGGCTTCGAGCATTCGTTGACTTCTAGCAAGCTGCGCCTGGTGGGCTGCCTCCTTTTCTTTCGCGGCCCTCTCTTTTTGTAAATACGCCTCGAGTTCAGGGCCCTGGAGTGGGACTTTTGCTTTCATCTATCTCGTCATCAATGCACGCATGAAAAATTGAGTACAAGAAACATACGAAGAGATTTATCGCGCCATCCATCATAACGTTGCTTCCGATTTTCCCCTTGTCCCATTTATCGTCGGCTCTTTGTGAGTCATTCCACTTATTGAACAAAATGCGGCCCAGGGTACCCTCTTCACTCCTTGAGGTCAGGAGTACAACGTTATTGGGTATCGCCGCAAAGTTGACAAACAAGTTTCGTGAAGGACCATGTGAAAGCGAGGCAGGGACAGCGAGGATCAACTTGGGATCCGTGGAAGAGTATCGTTGGATAGCGCATGGGGGTTTGGGAAGAATTCCAGATACCTGTAAGATGATAAGTGAAAAGAGTAACAAAGCAGCCACACGAAACGCACTTGAAGCGAAGGGCAAATGCGCCCAAGGCATCTTCGTCACCATCGTCGTCACCTCGGCGTCTCTGATTGTGTCGTGAGCGATTATTGTTTCCATCCTCGCCGACGTCCTCCTTGCTGACTGTGCCACCCAACCATTCCATCATGCTTCGTACGAATGTAAGCATTTCGCTTCCGGTGCGCGAGAGGAGGCAGATAGGATACGTCAGCCGAGAGAATTTCCAGTGTTGATCAAGAAGGACCAGGAGTTCGAGGACGCGAGTGCTCGAGTCACACGGGATGAGAACGGAGGATCGAGAGGAGGAAGTCAATGTGGAGGTAATGGTATCTATTTTGCGACATGAGAACATATAGTACCGGCACTGTGGAATGGCTATTACCAATGAGGGCTGCGTCGCGGTCGCGTCGTCTACTGCTGATCACGGCAGTACGTTCCGCGTCCGTGATCAACAAATCGGGTCGCGCGAGCGGTTCAAAAACCCCTCCCGACGACTGTCTCATGAGTACCGTACCATCAAGATGACGCTCCCGCATGTGGTTGATATTCACGGCGTACAGTATTGTACCGGACGAAGGCGACCGAATCTTCCAGATTGTACCTCCGACGGTGTGACCGGCATTGAAGGGGGTGATAGTCAACCCTTGACATTTTCCTTCGGCTGATATTAGTCGTGTGATTGTACCAAGACTCAGGCGCGCAGACCTTGTAAACGCGTGGGTTGAGAGTAACGCAATGTATTCACAGAATCAAAAGCTTCCTGCACTTCATTAAGAGTAGCCACATATTTTCCTTTCAACTTGTCAGGATTCACGGGAGGGGCGTGAGAGACGTCGCCAGAATCCATGACAGAGTCCCCGTCTTGGGCTGGGATTTCGTCACCATCGCCGACGTCCTCTTCGTCTCGAATTCCCTCTATATCCTCTGCCGTAGCAATACGTCCCATGGCTTGAACAGGGAGACTGGTGTACGTCGGCGCCTTGAGGTTCCACCGCGAATATGCATACGCGTACAGCCCACAGTGCGCAAGATCACCATGAGACAGCAGAACCAAGTCGACAGTCGGGGCACATCTTGAATGCAGCCTTCAGCTGGATATGAAAGTGAAGGAGGGAACACTCTCACTCGCGTAAAGCTTGGCAATATTCTTCCCAGTGAAAAGTGCTTTCGCCAGGATTCAGAGTGGATTGCTCTGGAGACCAGTCCGGGGAGCCACAGTCGAGGAGAATTTTGACATCGTCAACTTGGAGAATATAGGCCAAAGGAGTCGTGCTCGACGAGTCGGCTGCCCCGGAGAGAGGTGTAAAAGTTATCATCCAACAAGGGCTCGTGATTTCCGGCACGCGGTGACTAGTCACCATTACGTTTCATGCTAATTTTCGAAATTCAGTAGCGCTATCTGGACCAGCGCGCTGCCACATCTCGACCTGACTGTACTGTGCCAATCCTCCGCCTGTAAGCCAACGATTTCTCCAAGATCTAGTCAACATTCGCGGTCAAGGACCGGTAACAACGACACCGACCGAAGACATCCATAAGCGAGATAACAAACCAGATGGACCCATTTGACGACCGTTGCTGTCCGCCGGTCGTTCATGCATTCACGGTGGCGATCTGTGGCGCTGTATGCTCCAAAATTGCGTGTGCGCATGATTATCTAGGGCTTCCATACCGTTGGCACCTCATCCACTCCGGAGATCCACATGCGTGTTCGCATGCTGCAAGTGTATCATCTTCTTGAAGTCGAATAAAAGCAACCCGTAGATGGAAAGAAGGCCCCGCTGATCCATCTAGCATGTCCGCCATGAAAGCCAGTTCCAGCACCATCGACCTGGAAAAAGCTCAAGAAGTGGTGGCAGTTCTCGACGCTGTCGAAGTCCCGGAGTTCGATGACCCGAACAGTGAACCCGACGCACTCGCCGACCTTGCTGGTACATCCACAGCCGACTCCTACGACTGATCGGATTTTCATGCCATTATTTTGCAGAGGACGATTCGCCTTACCCTGAAGTTCGATCCGCTGTCGCCAACACGGATGATAGGGTTCGCGATTTATTCTCTTGTTCTCTCTCAATGCCTGACTGGACCAGTTGATCTTGTTACTCGACCGTTTGACTTGGATTAACATATATCCAGCTCAATGCCTGTCTCAACCATCCGTGCTTGGGTTCTCGGTTTGATATGGGCGATCATCATCCCTGTAGGCAGAATTGTTCCGCTGATCATGGCGTATCACTTATCCTAGTGCTAGGGCTTGAACCAATTCTTCTTCTTCAGATATCCTTCCGTCACGGTCACCGGAGTGCGCCTATTGACAAACATCACGTTCCTATACCCATTCTCTTTCTGCAGATCATCGCCCAGCTGCTCTCACTACCCCTTGGGCGGCTATGGACGAGGATCGTTCCAAACGTCAGAATATTTGGTCTCGAATTGAACCCCGGCCCGTTCACGATCAAGGGTGGGTTTCGTTCACGAAACACCGTTGCACATAATGAAATTCGTTTTAAGAGCACGTTCTGGTGACGATCATGGCTTCCGTGGGATCTGGTAGCGCATATGCCACTGACATTGGTAAAAACTTCACACTTCGACCTTTTCGTGACATTAACACCGTTGCAGTCGCTGTACAAAGAGTGTATTACAAGTATTAGTCTCTCTTTCTCCCGCTAGGCACGCATTGACCCGTCTTCTCAGCCAAACTTACAACTTCAGCTTCCAATGGCTGATCGTGATGTCCACGCAATTGATCGGCTTTTCGATTGGGGTATCGCTAGACGGTTCTTGGTGCAGCCGCCTTCCATGAGTCTGTATCTTTCCCTCCGGTTTTGTTTCTCTAGCCGACCACTTTCCCCTAGTTTGGCCCGCCAACCTCGTTACCTGTGCTCTATTCAACACGCTGCATTCTACTGAATACGCTGGCGTCGGCAATCTCGGCGGATATTCTCGCGAGCGTTTCTTCTACATCGCACTGGCTTGTTCCGCAATATGGTACCTGTTGCCGGGTTATCTCTTTAGTGCTTTGTCGTATTTCTCATGGGGTATGCGCTTACGTCTTCCCTCTGAATCTGGCAATAACATTTTCTTCAGTATGCTGGATTGCTCCCAACAACAATGTCGTAAACCAGCTGTTCGGGGTAAACTATCATCCCACTCGTTGCGCGCTCATGCTCACCTGCATTCCCCACAGGTCAATTACGGGTTGGGAATGGGCCTGTTGACTTTTGACTGGGCACAAATCGCTTACATCGGAAGTCCCCTCGCCACTCCTTGGTGGGCCGAAGCCAACATTGCGGTTGGATTCGTCCTCTTCTTCTGGATCATCACACCTGCGCTCTACTTTACCAACACTTGGTACAGCAAGTACATGCCGATTTCTAGCGGCGGTTCTTTTGACAACACCGGGGCTACATATAATGTGACGAAGATATTGACCGCTGATTCGACATTCGACGAGGCGGCGTACGAAGCGTACAGCCCTCTCTTTTTGTCGACCACCTTCGCCATCTCATACGGGCTCTCCTTTGCGTCGATAACCGCGACCATAACGCATGCATTGTAAGTTCTTCCCACAGCGAATTGCTCTACGTAGTCCAACTTTTGTTCTCACAGCCTTTTCTTCCGCAAACAAATTTGGACGCAGGGCCGTCGTGCTATGCACGAGCAGCCCGATATCCACGCTCGTTTGATGTCAGTCTATCAGCAAGTCCCAGAGTGGTGGTATGCCCTGATATGTGCCGCCATGTTCGCATGTGGTGTCGGTGGGTATTTTGGCCTGTTGTTGTGGTGGGCATCCTTCATCTCTTTCACAGTTTCAATCGAAGTGTGGAAAACCGAGTTTCCTGTTCAGTACCTGATACTCGCCTTGGTTGTCGCTTTTGTGTACATTATTCCAATTGGTATGATTCAAGCCATTACCAACCAGCAGGTTCGTATGAGTTCTTTACCGATGCGAACTCCTCTACTTAACATTTGAAAACAGGTTGGTCTCAATGTGATCACTGAGCTCATCATCGGATACGCCCTCCCGGGCAGGCCAATTGCAATGATGATGTTCAAGACGTGTGAGTGTTCCGCCAAACAGCTTGGATCCGAAGTTCTGTCTTGCTAAACGTGTCCCCAGGGGGCTATATCACCATGGCTCAAGGTAACATTCATTTCATACGTTTTTTCTTTTCGTCTCGGGCGGTTTCACTGTCGCAATTCGCTGGATATTTGCGCCTTCCGAAAAAGGAATCTTGGATCGCATCAGTGATGGCTTCGCATGCCGTCCTCTACAACTGCCTCTCAGTGTTCTTTCTTCATTTGCTAACTTGCTTTTGCAGCTTTGACTTTCACATCAGATATGAAACTCGGCCACGTGCGTACAAATTTATTCTTGCTACTCCTGTGGCTAACTTGAAGCTTAGTACATGAAAATCCCCCGCGCAGCATGTTCTGGGCACAAATAGTTGCCACAGTCCTTGCTGGCAGTAAGTCTTACTACTGCGGCTGACTAAAAATGCTTAAGTTTCTTTTTGCAGCCGTCCAACTCGGTGTGCAAGCATGGATGTTTACTAATATCGAGGGCCTGTGTGATAGGTAACCGGATTTCGTCTCCTCCGGAATTTAGGCTCAGCGTCTCATAGGGATCAACCCGACGGGTTCTGGTGCCCGAACACCACTGTTTTTGGCACTGCCAGTATCATCTGGGGTGTCATAGGACCGGCGAAGCAGTTTTCCCAAGGCCAACTCTACCATTGTATGTACCGCCATCATGTGTCGGTCTTCGCGTTTGGTCTGATACGCTTGCAGCCTTGACCTTCTTCTTCTTGATCGGTTTCTTGTGCCCCCTGGGTGCTTGGCTCGTGCATAAACGCTGGCCCAACAGCTTCGTCCGCTACGTCAAGTAAGTTTTCTTTTTATAAGGAAGTGACGTGGTGCTCATGTTTTCTCAGCTTCCCAGTCATTTTCTCTGGAACTGGATCGATTCCGCCGGCGAGCGCAATCAACTACGTTCCTTGGACCATCGTTGGGTTCATTTTCCAGTATGTCATCAGACGGCGCCATTTCGCTTGGTGGACGAAGTACAATTGTGCGTCCAGTCCCCTATTCATTTGCATCACAATTCCAACCTCTTTTGGTAGATGTTCTGTCCGCGGCGATGGATTCTGGCGTGGCCATTTCGGCTGTGCTCATCTTCTTCTGCTTGCAGTATCCGAGAGGCGGCACCATCGGCGCCAACACCATTCAGACGTGGTGGGGGAATACTGTGTACAGCAACACACTAGATGGACAAAAGACACCGTTTATTTCGTTGGCGCCTGGGGAGACTTTTGGGTATGTTGAGTTGTTTTTTGTCCTGGTATGGTCACTGATTTCAGCATGCTCAGGCCCACAAAATGGTGATTTCGTTGATGATACCCTGTAGATGTGTATACATTCTGTAGTTGCATTCAAGAAAATGTGAAATGAACAGTTGGACTGGAATCGATACAAAGGACCATATTATGCATGGGAATATTAACATATACATACCCGAAAACATGAACTTCCAGACCCTCTATACAAAGTTCAAATTGGACCCTCCTTCTGCTCCGCTGGAACCGACTCGATACCAGAGTCCTTGGTCGCTGCCGCTTTGCCGGGTGGCGTCCCATCGCCAATGTACTTCGGCGGCCAACATAGCACATAGACGGAGATGGCGAAGAACAGAGGCAGGGTGTCTTTACGATTCCGGCTTACATTAGAATGAAGAGCATAGTCGAATCTACTCACCCAGGCCATAGAAGAATCCTTCTGTTGTAGCGAGGTGACCGATGTAGCCTTGCGATAGCTCAGCAACACGATAACCGGATCGAATCTATAACGTGTCAATACGGGCCGGGTCAAGCAGTCGTCGGAACGCTTTCCACGTACCAATATCCCCAAGAAACTGAACATCATAGCGCCGAGTAGTGTCCGCCAATCGCGGAACCAATGCATCTTGCCGGCATCCCGAGCCCAAATCGAGGGTTCCTTGCTACGCACCCGGTGTACAAACACGAAGAAAATGCAAGTGAACACGAGAAACGAGGCTAGTTGGAGGACGAGACCCGCGAGGAAAATCTAAATAAAGTTTGATTAAGTTTAATCACAGATAGCGCTCGACAACGTTGGCATCTTACATGCGAGCCGGCTGGAAATAAAGTAGCATCAGAAACGTTCTATTGCCAAAAGCAGAGACGCCACGTACTGACGGCTACAGACGGGGTATTGGAGGATATGGATACGGAACCTCCTGCGGCCTGGAGGTAAAAAAATCTGTAAATGGCAGCACCAACCTGACACTGGGAACACAAGCCTGGATTAGGAAAGTTGTTATATCGGATGAGATAAACACAATTGTTATGCGGCGCGGATTGACGAGCAGATGCTTGTCGCATTCTAGGCACCGGGCAAGTCGGCCAAGTAGGACGTATTCGGCGGCGATGAAGGCGCACGGGCTGAGTACTGTGGTGGGACATTGAAAGTGGAACTCGCCGTGGCGAGGTTGCTCGTACCGGTGAACAGATATTCCACGATGTATATGCCTTGAAAGCAAGGAAGAATGAGACAGTGGAAAGAGTGCAATGCGTTGAAGGTTTGCCTTTCGATTCGGGGTGAACGTGTAGACCGAACCGAGTCCCAATTCCAAAAGCAAAGGTGTAGCATCCAATGGTCATGGCAAGCATGAATTTAGCCCGGAATTTGTATGTCAAGAATGTTTGAGCCAGGGCGACGACCATGAGCAGAGCTACAAAAATTAGCCAGATAAAATTGGCAACTGATGCAGAACGTACAGAATGCAATTGCTGTGAGGACATTCGAGGCAATGTACCTTGAAGAATTTGAGGCAATCATCGCTAAAAATTCTGTTATACTAGGCACCTTAGAGGATTAAAAGGGTCATTCTCCGGGTCAAGGAAGGGGTCGGCTGGGCGGGGCAGAGTGGGCTTGCGAGCAGCGTTGGCAACAGATGAAGCGCAGAGCAAGATGGCAGCCGCAAAGGAGAAAACTCTAGAGACGGACATGGGCCGCAAGAAAGGACCGTGGAAATGATCGAGGAACTTTAGTCAAGACCTTGATCATATTGATTTTTTGACTTCTTTTTGACAGTGCGGTGTCCTGGATTCATCAGTTCTTGTATATAGCAGCAATAAAATTTGATTTTTCACCATTTCCATTTGTGCGAGGATTCGGTTGTAAGGCTGCCCACGAACTGTACACAAAAAGTCCCCCGAGAAGGGTGTAACCTGGACTTCCTCAACATGTATGGCTGCGTATACAAGCCCTTGTAACCACCGCAAATGTAGGTGGTCTTTATAAACTCTACCAAGCTTGGTAGGTTTTACAAAAAAAATGGTTGGCTATATACCCCGGTGAAATTTCACCGGCCTGGTGATGCTTTGTAGCGGATTTTGATGATTGTCGCATTTACAAACATATGCAAACCCTCACAATTTTCTCCCGCTTTTGGTGATGTGGAGAAATACAGCCGGCGCGGGGAACGCGTGCCTTGCGCGTCAGCACGTGCCTTGAACGCGTCCATGTTATACTTATAGTTCCAGTCAAGGAGTGACGTCAAGTCCGCAGTGTCCGTTCACAACCCTCTCCTTTGCTTCAAGTTTGCCTTTTCTTCTCGAATGCCCGTTTCTACCTTGTCTGCCGCCATCCACATCACTCCAGTCGTTATAAAAACTTTCCTTGCTCACGGCAAGCGTCTTGCCAGTAAATATCGTGAAAATCGCCCAGACCAGGCGCAAGATGACTTGTTCTTCGACGAGGCTTTCCACATTGTCAAAGCTTTCATCTATTTGGGAACCATAAACACCGTCGAGTCTTTGCAGGCATTGCGAGTCGCTCCGCTTGTATTCCAAGCACGCCCTCACCCAAATATAGTACAAACACTCACGTACCTTCTCCGTACTGGGCATCCGTCGCCGAGGTCTGTATACCGCTTGGAGAAAGCTGCAATGCCGCTGCCGACATCCTCATCGACTGGTTTGGTCCTGATGAACTCAAAGCTGTCGTTGGCGGCGAACGTTGGTGGCAAGTACGAGGTCTGGACGACGGCGTGGATGCGGAGTGGATAACTCAGAAAGAATACCTGTCCGAAGGCAAGGTCCACGGCCCCCCGGGTCGTAAATTATCCGACAATGATCGTGCTGTCTTGAGAATGGAGAAATTAGACCGGGTTATGGTTCGATTTCTCTATGTCTCTTGGTTCTATCTCAACATCATTTGTTCAGCTTTACATTCACGGCGGTGAGGGCTCATACTTTGCGACTCCGTTTAAAGAGCTTATAACCATACAGGCGGGTATTCATGGGGCTCTATCAGTGAGGATTAATATATTAATATTGCAACGTGTGTCCCGCCATGTCGTTGACTCAGGTATATTGCAGATACGCACAGGTATCAGCTGATACGTTACGGTATTAACCCTTGCAATTACTTGTATTCCGCCTTACTCAATAATCACCTAGCTCGGAAAATCAAAGGGAGAGTATTTGCCGTCAACTACCGGTGATTATTGGTCTCACGTCTTGGAGACGAACTTGACCCGTTTCGATAGCAAATCTCCCCAATACCCATTTCCTTGCGCACTTCAAGACTGTCTGGCTGCTTGTACGGGTTTTTGTCGCCGCGCCACTTTGTCCCACCTTGCTATAGATTTGTATCTCATCCGACCGCCTACAAATGCATTACACAAAGCCATTCCCCCTTCCAAGATAGTTCTCGCGGGTAAATATCCTCAATGTCGACGTCCTGTCGCTCATTCGTGCTAGGTGACTCCGCAGGTGGTGGTCTATGTGTGTCAACTCTTTCGGTCCTCCGCGACATGGGTCTCCCGCTGCCGGCTGGCTGTGTCTTAATCAGCCCTTGGGTGGATCTCACCCATTCCTTTCCCAGTGTTATGGACAATACAGCAACGGTACATGGTCCTCTCTCCTTGCACCACGATTGATCAATTATCACTCTTTCGTAGGATATAATCCCGCCGCACGGATTCATTCATCGTCCCAGCACGACATGGCCTATGGATCTGCTTCCAAAAGAACCGCGTGTCATACCTGCTCAAAGCGGCCCACCTCCAGAGCCCGGCCATGCTGATCAACTACGTCCAACTGACGCTCGTTTGGCTGGAGAATCTGCTTCAGCAGATCGAAGTTCGGACCACGGCGAAATACCTGGGAGACCCGCCAACCCAGAAGACAACGACATTGACCACTGGGAGCCCAAACCGCCAGTGGTCAAGATGAGTAATCCCGATTCACACCCTCTTCAGTTGCAGCGTTCCCAGATCCAGCTATATGCAACCACAGAGTGCGGCGCTTTACGCGCTGAAATCGCTTGTCTTCATTCATCGAGTTTTTATAGGCAGTTAACACACCCTCTCGTCTCTCCAATTCTTCAAGGCTCTTTGGGGGGTTTACCACCGCTGTATATCCTAGCCGGGGAAGACGAGGCACTAAGAGATGAGATTGTACGTCCGTTCCGCGCGCCTAGTCTCTCGATTCATGAGCTGGATTGCAGATTTATATTGCTCATCGTGCCGCATATCCCGACCAATATCCGACGCGCAAGGGTGTGTTGCGCGACGGACGGAGGCAGCAGGAAAATTATGAGCGCTACACCGAACCTACGAAGGTCGAGTAGCCCTCCGATCTTCCGTTACCTTGGCTCCTGACATTATCCAAGGTACATCTGCAAGTATATGATGGTGCGTTCCGGTCGAATTCACGCACACCCCCTCTGAAGGATTGAACAAGACATGTGCCATGTTCTCACCGTATTTACATTTACCGAAAGCGTTGGTCATTCCATAGTAGCCTCATCATTGATTTCACCAAATTGTTTAGGCCAAACACGCTTATCGATCCATTGGCGATTTCGTCAAGCATGTAACAGGCCGCGATGCTGAGTATTTAGCTCAGCATCCATTCCCGGAGCTGCGGCGCACCCCTTCCAACGATACTGCCGCGACGGACCTACAATCTTCCGATGCAAAAGCGATGCCCGACGTTCCTCACGAAGACGTAGGCACTATACAGAATGGGAATATCGCCGAGACGGCGTATGCGGAGGTGCGCGTCACAATGATCTGACTTCAATCCTTTGTACTTACTTGCCTGCAGAATTCCGACAGTTTCAGAATGATTCGCGAGCGTGTTGATATTCAAGGTAGAGCGCGTCCAATGGAGCCCCGAGAAGATATGTCAGTACTCGCATTGCCGCCATCTGAGATCGGGATCATCAAAGAGGTGCCAACAATGAGATGGCTCGAAGGCCAGGAGGAGTGGGATAAGAGGTTCAAGCGGTGTGCGAAAAGGGCTGCTCGTCGGCGGGTGAAGAATCAAGAGAAGGCCAAAAAGCTCATTGCGAATGCGAGAGAGCAAGGTCTCATGCTGTCTGCTGATCGCTTCCCCACCGGTCTCTCGAACGTAATGTCGTCGGCTTCTGCGCACACGACTCACGGGATTATCCAGCATGAGCGCAGGTGGGGCCCGCTGGACCTGGAAGACGAGAGACCTCCACCTACAGCCATCGCGAAACGTCAAGACACGGTCGGCCCCCCCTCCTTTTCATGTGCGTGTACGCTAACCGTAGCTCACAGAAAGAAGCTCTGGCTTTGCTGAAGAAACATATCTATTATACCGCGCCAACGACACATCGCACTATACCTAAGCTCAAATTCTCGGACGCGCTCAAGGCCGCGTTCGATCCGGACGACGATCCCAACAAGGCACCGCAACAATCAGCTTCTGAGGCTCAGCTCCGGGCAACCTGATTCCCATGCATGGGCTCAGGATATGGGACGTACTACTTGGGTGAGTGTGGGATCGGGATTCGGCGCGCTCGGGTGCTGCAAAACTTTACCTGTGTTTTTCAGCTATTTCATGCGCAAAAGCTCAGAGAAGACCGTGAACGGAAAGAAAGCCGTTAAAAAGGCGCTTCGCTCGTAGTTGGGCTCTGCAAAGGACTCGTAGAATACTTGAAAAACGTTCAGATCAACTATGTAATTGACGTGATGCCGGCCTAAGGCGGCTTCTATAAACGAAAATTATGTAGGGTCTGGCCACCCTGCTTTGTTCCTTCCGCACCATCTTCTAAATGCGCGAAGTTATCTCAATCCACGTCGGCCAGGCTGGTGTCCAGATAGGCAATGCGTGCTGTGAGTATCTCGACGTGTACTCGACGCGTGTTAACTTCTCAACACATTCTCCAGGGGAGTTGTACTGCATCGAGCACGGTCTGAGCGTGCGTTCTCTTTCATCCTCGTATCTGCTGTTCAATTCATGATCACGTTCAGCCGATGGTCGCGTCATAGACGGGGGCGTGTCCGGGGGTGGCTTCAGCACGTTCTTTTCCGAAACTTCTTCCGGGAAACACGTTCCCCGCTCCCTTTATATCGACCTCGAGCCTGGTGTCATCGATCAGGTGAAAAGCGGCCCCTACCGCAGCTTGTTCCACCCCGAAACACTCATCTCGGGTAAAGAAGACGCTGCCAGCAATTGTATGCGTTGCAGCTCTACTTCCATACGCGCCCTCATCGTCTTCTATAGATGCGCGCGGTCATTACACCGTTGGAAAAGAGCAGATCGATCCCGTTCTTGAGAAGGTCCGGAGGCTCGCCGATAACTGCTCTGGCTTGCAAGGCTTTTTTGTCTTCCACTCCTTCGGTGGTGGAACCGGGTCGGGCTTTGGAGCTCTTCTCCTTGAGCGCCTCTCTACCGACTATGGGAAAAAGTCTAAGCTCGAATTCAGTGTGTACCCCGCGCCTACGCTGGCCAGCTCGGTTGTTGAGCCGTACAACTCGGTCCTTACGACCCACACGACGCTCGAGCACTCTGATTGTTCATTCATGGTGAGTGTGACGTGTCTTGACTCACGTAGATTCTATTAATCTCGGCGCAGGTTGACAATGAGGCCATCTATGACATCTGCAAGAAGAACCTCAACATCGTTTCCCCCAGTCTGACCAACTTGAATCGTTTGATCGCTCAAGTTGTATCCTCTATCACGGCTTCCCTGCGCTTCGATGGCTCTCTCAATGTCGATCTCAATGAATTCCAGACCAACTTGGTTCCGTGCGCGAACAGATCTCTTTCTCCTCGAATTCATCTCACGAGTCCCACAGATTCCCTCGTATCCACTTCCCTCTTGCAACTTTTGCTCCGATCATCTCCGCAGAAAAAGCGAACCACGAGCAGAATTCTGTTTCTGAGATGACATTTTCGTACGTAACCTCCATTCCTTCTTCTCGGCTCAGTCTCACTGTCCTTTCTGTAGTTGCTTCGAGCCAGGCAACCAGATGGTCAAATGTGACCCGCGCGAAGGCAAATACAGTCAGTGCTTTCATTCGGTTGTCTCGCAAGGAAAGTAATCAAAGCTCAATAGTGGCATGCGCCCTTCTCTTCCGAGGCGATGTCGTACCAAAGGACGTCAGCGCCGCCGTGAGCATTATCAAGACCAAACGCACCATCCAGTTTGTCGACTGGTGTCCTACCGGATTCAAGCTTGGAATTTGCAACGAACCCCCCGCTTACGTTCCGAGCGGTGATCTCGCCAGAGTAACACGCAGTGTTTGCATGCTGTCCAATACGACTGCGATCTCCAGTGCGTGGAGCCGGCTCGATCATAAGTTCGACCTTCTGTACTCGAAGCGTGCCTTCGTCCACTGGTATGTAGGCGAGGGCATGGAGGAGGTATGATTCTTTGGCGTCTTTTCTTTGACGCTCGTTGAACTGTATGCAGGGCGAATTCTCTGAGGCTCGGGAGGATCTTGCTGCGTTGGAGAAGGATTACGAGGAAGTTGGGATCGACAGCGCAGACCTCGCGGAAGAGGCCGAGTATTAGCATTTTTCCATTTTCTTTTCTCTCACACGTCTGAAATACATCACATATACCTACAGCACCGCGGAAATCATTCTCTAGTTTTCATGCCAGTTTTCACATCCATGTCATCCTTCACTTACAAACGAGTACTTCAACCCCACGTTATACAGACGCATTCCATCGAGATCCAGATTTGAAGTGCTACTTGCATCAGCGAAACGAGGGGGTCCATAATCGTAAATACCGTGCACCGCTTCTATCATACGCTTTGTCCGACTCGATGACCTCGAACCCAGTCGCCGTCATCTCAGAACTTATTCTCTGTGTTTTTATTCATGGCTTCAAGGCATGTCACACTCAAAACCGGACGTACTCCATCATTATCTACTGACTCACAGGGCACCGATGAGACTTTTGGCTCGTTTCCTGAAAGACTGCAACATCTGCTGTCCACCACCATTCCGGACGCTGCAGTAGAGTGTGTTATATTCCCATCCTATGAGGTCTGTATGTCCCAGCATACACGATTCACCGTTTGACTGCAAAAGACCAAAGGCGAGCTGGTACCGCACATGCATAATTACAAGACACTTTCCTTGCGACTCATACATCTGGCCAGGACAAAGCCGTCGTACGGTTCTCCGATTGGCTCACCAATCTGACGGTTGAGAAAGAAGTAGCCACCGGCGGTGGGGCTGGAAAGGCAAAAATTGTGCTTTGCGGCCACAGTATGGGCGGACTACTCGCCGCTGATGCCCTGCGAGAGTTTGTCAATGGTCGCCCTGATGCTCAAGCTCCGCTTTGGCCTCGAATAATCGGGCTCATTGCATTCGATACCCCGGTAAGACACTTGCGCACAAAGTGCAGTGAACGCTTCTCACTCAACGTCCCAGTATCTCGGTCTCCACCCTGGCGTGTTCAAGAGTAATGCGTCCAAAGCCGTAGAATATGCACAAACGGCGCGCACCGTCGGCACCAGTGTACTAGGTGCCTTTGCTGGCGCTAGTTTTGGAGCCAATAAGGCTGCTTCAACCCCCAATCATCTGCTTCTGCAACCCCATCGGCAGGGGCGGCAACTGGCTGGGGAAAGTGGGCTGGGGCCGCTACGTATGCGGTGGGCGGGGCGCTCCTCGCAGGGGCCGCCGCTGGTGCGACGTATTATAAACGAGAAGACCTCGGTCTCAGCATTACCTGGGCCACGGACCACATGAAGTATGTCGGAAATTTGTGGGACGTGGAGGCTTCGAACCGGCGGTTGGATTTTCTCGTCAATGCTCAGAAGCAAGAGGGTATAATATTCAGGAAGTAGGTTGTCCATCCTTTTGGTCAACTTTCGCGCTGATTTGGCGCAGTTTTTACACGTACCTCCCGCCGACGCCGTTGCTGGCTGACGCGGTACGGACCTTTGTGGTTCTCCCCAAGACAAACGCTCCGGTGGAACCCTACTTCATCCTCGCGCGGAACGGTCTTGCTGCAGACCCAGTAGAGGCTCACACCCATATGTTCTCAGGCAAGACAAACGACGGATTTTACGATCTGGGCTTGCAGACTGCTCAACTGATAAGAGAAGCCGTTCTCGAGAATCGGGCCTCTGCACCAAGCATTACTGGCCCCTCATATACCTCCCCGAGCGCGACAGAGGAGACAATACCCGGATACATAGCCCAGAGACCGTTGAGAATACACCCGGAAAACGAACCCCAGAAAACTCTTCTCCGTGGGCAACTACCAGTGCTGCCGCAGTTGTAG
This sequence comes from Panellus pusillus, assembly GCA_013387415.1. NCBI lineage: Eukaryota > Fungi > Basidiomycota > Agaricomycetes > Agaricales > Mycenaceae > Panellus > Panellus pusillus. The sequence goes on along the minus strand of QVIE01001042.1, from coordinate 4,413 downwards.
ACCCAGCGACTGCGGAATGGGGCAAGGAGTGGCAGTAGACGTGGGGGTATGACCAACTATCATTATGTTCTAGTGTATCATACAGCAAGGCGTAGCGGTCGGTCATGGCTTTAAGGATAGGCGCATTGCGTACGCGTCCTCACCATCGGCATCTGTACCTTGCTCAGCGCACAGCAAGATGAGCCCAACAGTATCTTGCACTTACAGTACTTTTTCTCGATTTCCTGGACGGTGAAGCCAAGCGTATCGCGATAGAGGCCGATCGCGGCACGGTTCGATTTACGGACGTGCAGCGACACAAAAGACGCGCGGTAGATGGTCGCCATGGCTGAGACAATATGCGCACTCAGATCGGTAGAATGAATCAAGGATCTACGTACCCTCTTCTAAAAAAAATAGCAGAACGAACAGTCAGAGAAGCTGCCGAGCGCGAGTGGGCAGAGGATCGAAAGGCGCACGCGACTGTAACATGAGCTTCTTCGCTAGTCCAAGGCGACGGTAGCTCCTCAATATCGAGATGCTTGTAACGTGCCCGTGCGACTCCCCATCTTCGCCGCTCTCTTCGTCCCTGCGGTCGCGTCAACCGGCGGATAAGGATCGGGGAAAGCGAGGACGACTGAACTACATTTTCGCGAGGATGTACCCAACGATGCGACCTTTGTGGTCCTCGGCAACGTAGGAGAGCTGAGGCCAGGTCATCGCGTGGTACAAATAATACCTCATCGTGTAGTTCTCAGGAAGATTCTGCAAGTTGCAGGCTTGCATGCCTGGAAGGTCGTCCACGCGCATCCGACGGATATTCATGAGGCTTTGTTTGCGTTGGACCGGATCGAGTGCAAGGGTGGCGGGAACAAAGTCCGCGTCAATGTAGTGGAGGTAAGGAGAGAAATACAAATACATGTAATATGTTTACCCTGTATTATAAGTAGCGTAACTTACATGCGGCGGCCTATACATATGACGATATACATAGATGGAGAGAATCCAAGCGTCCACTCAATGAACGACAACATCCCCCAGATCCCCAACAAGCGTCCGGTTTTGTCGCCCGTCTCTACGTTTTCGAATGATCTTTAGGTTTCTACTTGCATCTTCCTCGTTGGAACCGTGTCCAAAGTGGCATCCAACGTGCCGTTGAGATATCCAAGGGTCAGTTCCGCGATACGATTGCGCAGTGTCGTAGCTGCCTTGGTGCGCGCCAGCGGCAACAGTGGAAAATCGGAGAAGGCCGCGTGCCGGGAACCAACTGTGGCCGGTTAATAATCGCCAATGACTAGTAGCCAGTGGCACGCACCCAAAGTAAGCAGCCTGCGTCCTTGCGGCTCCCACGCGTCGACCACACTCGCCAGACGCGTGAAGTGTTCCGTCCAAAGGGTGAATACTTGTGAGTTTATGACGAGCATCTCTTCACGTAGTGCTACCGGTCGCTTGATGTCTGTGTCAGTATCCCGCTTCGTGTCTGCTTCCGTGCCGATAATGGTCGTCTCCGAGACGGATGAGAGGGGAGACGGTCCAGGGGTCGGCAGCGGATCTAGCCACGGGTCGTACAGTACTACCTTGCGATGGGTAATGACGGGTACCCCTGCGGCGGCGGATTTGAGAGAGTGGAAAGGGCTGTACAACCGCCAAAGGAGTGACCTATGAGCGTAACGTTGTCGCAGTTGACGAGAGCTGGGCAGTCGGGCGGCGCCCAGCTCGCAAAGTCGGGAGACGCCCCGTCGATGGTGGTGAGGCCGCGTTTCCGCGAACGAAAGAGCAGAACGCGTCATATATGCGGTAAATTTCGTGTCGGCGGAACACCAACTGATCAGCGCGGATGGGGAGCGTGTGCCGCGACGGCGCCTCCGGCGGAAAGCTGCTTTTCCCTCACCGTCAGATAAGCTCTGATGAGATTATAGTACTCACACTATGTCGGCGGTGCGGTAGTAGAATATCCTTCGTTCGTCCGGGCTTCCTGGACGGACAGTGCAGGCTGGGGCGGTACCGTCGCGATGCTCAATAGCAAGAACGATGCGGCCAGATGCAGCAATCTCAGAACAAATCTGGCTGTATGCCCTGGAAGTTCCGCAGAGGCCATGAGAGAATATGACCAGTGGCCACTGCTTGCGGGAGTCACCAGGGTGGAGAAGAGGTGCATTCGGGTACGCTGGGATCTGAGAGAGGTCAATATAGCAGTAGTAGGAGTAATTTTCGACTGGCACCTTCAGCAGGGACCCAAACAGACGGATTATGGGCCAGAGAAGCCACACAGGGAGGTTCGAAAATAGAGAAAAGCCGCGCAACGATGCACTTACGGGCCTGCAGACTTTCTCAGTAAGTTCACGTCAAATAAAACCCACTACACACCTTAATAGCCAATCGAATCCTCTACGTGAGTTGGGTGTCGGTGCCGAACAAGGATAAAAGACGGTGAAAGCAACGTCATCAAGCAGCCACGCGGGCTGGCCGGTCTCTTTTAGGGTGGCATTCCCGACGGTCAGAGCAGGCTCTACGGGGAGGACAAGATGGTCGCCCCCACAGGAAATTGACCGTAGTGTGGAGGGCGGAGAAATAACATACGTGGAGTGTGGGATTCGGAGAAAAGTTCGAAGCGGGCAAGGTGCACAGCAATCTATCAACGGATAATGGTTATGACGTAAGGCTCCAGACGGGTCACGATACCAAATTACATTGTGCTGATCGGCGGAACTTGAATGACGTAGGGTACGGCGGTCATCTGCAATGTAACCCGCCATGAATTTTCAACTTCCCCTTTCCATCTTCAAGTCCTCACAGAGTTAGAGGAGAAGGGACGAGCAGGTTCTGGTAGACAGGACGCAACGGTAAGTCCCATTATCGGTCAAAACAAAACCAACGGCTGATCAGCTTGCCCGTATCGCCATCAACGCTCTGCCGAACGCACAAATATCGAAAGAAAGCTACTTAATCCAAGTCGCCGTGAATAAAGAAAACTGTGACCTGGTCGTCATTATTATTCGCCCCAGCCAGCTCTCCCGAGACATCCACGCCGAGGATGATCTCGTCACCCCACGGTAAGCCCGTCGCGTCCGTCCAGCTCGTCCCCACGGGCTCTCTCAAAGTGGAGTTGAATCCAAGACGCCAAACGCTTCTCCAGCGCCGTCCCAGTAAAACGCATACTCCGCCCAAGTGTATGAAAAACCGAGAAGGAAGTTGGTTGTTCCTTCATTGGTGGTGGGCATGATGCCCACGACGTTTGGATACCAGGCCTGATGTTAGCGTAGGATAGGTGATGGAGGTTTCCGGGCCCGCTAACGGTGACGATGGGTGCAACACCGTTTGTGTAAGTCATGGCTGATGCTTAGACTGTGGAAGTATACTGTAAGTTTCTCTCCACGCAGGATGGAATGTATGCGCCCACCGAGAACTGGAATAGGTTGAGGGCGGTGAGTGTTCTGCCCTCCATGCGCTTGTCTTATACAGTCTCGTGAGCGCTAATGTTTATCTCGAGCGCTGGAGTCTGACGTCCGGCACGGTCAAGTGTTGAGCGAGGAAGGCTCGCTCCTGCTAAACCTGCGTTGCGAAACGGCACGAGTGGTTGAGAAGGTCAGGCACTCAATGCCGGCGCCAATGACATATTTATTTTCTGTTTATCTCGAGCGCTGGAGTCTGACGTCCAGCACGGTCAAGTGTTGAGCGAGGAAGGCTCGCTCCTGCTAAACCTGCGTTGCGAAACGGCACGAGTGGTTGAGAAGGTCAGGCACTCAATGCCGGCGCCAATGACATATTATATTCTGTTTATCTCGAGCGCTGGAGTCTGACGTCCAGCACGGTCAAGTGTTGAGCGAGGAAGGCTCGCTCCTGCTAAACCTGTGTTGCGAAACGGCACGAGTGGTTGAGAAGTCCATCACCACCTCGAATACCGTTGTTGTCAACGGCTTCTGCTGTCACCGCCCTTCTTCAGCCGCCGCTGCCTTCTCTCGCGGCCTGTTCGTCGCACCGCCGCCTTTGCGCACACCACTGCTTCCACCTCCACTTCACCTCCCCATTCCACTGTGCTGACGCCTCCTGCTCTCCGCCGCAGCGCTTACGTCGCCCGCCGCCGCCGTTTCTCTTTCCCGCTAGTCGCGCCTCCTGCTCCGCCGCGCCGGCTTCTCCTGTCGCCGCTGCCGCCTCTCTTCCGCAGAGCTCCGCTGCTGCCTCCCCGCTTCCACCACGGACGACCCCACCATTCAGTTGCGGTGCTCGCTGCACTGTTGCTTTCTACCTCCCATCCCGGTGTTCTGGACGAAGGCGCAGAACTGATGTCCTTTGAATATCTGATTCTCGCATTTTCTCGTGGCTTTTATATAGGTGTTTTTCACCCTGACCAGTCCAACCAATATGGCACATTTTTATTCATCGTGCATGACAGACAAAGTCGAAGTTCTCCCGGGTAGCCAACCTATAGGTGAG
>QVIE01001045.1:0-10834 GCA_013387415.1 Panellus pusillus | reverse complement strand
CAGTACCTCGCGAACTTGGCAGAGTAGTATTGGAGCCATGGACTCCGTAATTCATGTATATTGTACACACGGGAGTAATAGCTACAAAGTATGAATTCGCATCTCAGTGGATTCTGGTGTGAGCTTCGCGATCCCACGGCGGATGGTCGGCAGCTTATCTGCCGATCATCGGCAGACAAGTTTAGTTGATCTAAAAACTTGAAATTTCAGCCGACGTTTCGGCGACCTCGAATTTTGAGCCGATACTTGATGTATCGCCGGCATTTAGATCGGTTTGAAACTCAGACTTTAAAAATTCAATATCGACGCACTCCATAGTTGTAGTATACAGACCCATTTCGAATCGGGGTATTCTCAATGTATTATAATTCTTTTCTATGCTCGCGCAAGGTATCTCGATGCATGTTTTTTCGAAGGTATCAATACAACCTTCGATACATCAAGTTTGCATTCAAAATTCAATCGGTCAGAATCAATATGTGTCTAGGTCAGTTTCAGGCGGATTTGTTTTGTTTACGAACAACTAGTAGTGTACCTAACTTAAGAGTGTTTATATCCCTGGTCCCCGCTGTGATTGTACCCGATGATCCTGTTGACGCGGCAGAGCTCCTTCAATACCATGCTGAGCACACGGGCATGTTCAGCTCTCTCTCTTTCGCTGTGTCTTCTGAAATATGATAGATTTGCCCAATGGCATGTTGACCACAGCCGCTGCTTTGTCTGAGATCGCTCAAGCTGCTCCTGTGCCGCTTACCCAAACCCCCCGACCCTCGCCCAGGCTGCTCCCCATCACCCAAGCTCCCGCCCTCTTGCTCCAGCTTTCGCCACCCAAGTTGCCGTGCCTCTAACTGCCGCCACACCCACCCCTCTCCTCTCGCACCCGCCCCTCTCCCTCTGACACCGCCACTCCCGCCCCTCACCTCTCACTCCCGCCTCTCTTTCTCTCACTCCCGCCGCTCTGCCTTCACTCCCGCCGCTCTCCCTCTGCCTGTCACTCCCGCCGCTCTCCCTCTCACTCCCGCAGCTCTCCCTTTCACTTCCGCCACAGGCCCTCTCACTTCGCCGCTCACCCTCTTACTTCCGCCGCTCACCCTCTCACTCCCGCTCCTCATCCCGCCCTTCAGCTCCCACCCCTCTTCCTGTCCTACGCTCGCCCTATCCCTCCGACTGTGTCCCTACCTCCCACTGTCCCTTTACCTCCCGCTGTCACTGGCCCACCCGCCGCTGTCACTGGCCCAGCCGCCGCTGTCTCTGACGCTCCCGCCGTTCTCACCCAGGCTCAGGTTCCGCCATTCTCTCCCAAGCTCCTGTCCCTCACCCGCAAGCTCCAGCTCAGGCTCACGCCCTGCCCACAGCTCAAGCCCCACAGCTGAGGCTCACGCCGTCGCTCAGGCGCTGGAGCAGGCTCGTCTTCTCGGCTTGACGGGAGACAGACTTTCACACTGCGGCACACTGTTGATCGGGTACGTAGCACGACATGTCTCAGCTGCCTTATTAACACCTTTCAAGTCGTATCGCTCGTGCTCATATGCATCGGGTCCCCGCATACAATGTGTACCTTTGAGGGAACTACCACCTGCCACTGTTTGGGGACCGGACGCCCCCTATGGCACCTTTGCCGGTACTCTGTGCGATAGTACTAATAAGAAGGCCATCACTCTCCACTCATTGGCGAGATATCTAGGTTGGATCTTCAAGGTCCCACTGGCGCCCGCAGGCACGCGCATCCATCACCGTCTTGCCTTTCGATGGTGGGGTGCGACCTGCGGCTGAGTTGCAGATAGCGACACACTCCACACCGGCTGAGGTGGGAACAGGTGCGCATTGCATTCACGTAGTTGGGGTCCTCTTCTAACAAAGTTACAGAACAGGTCGGCTACTGGGGGCCGGGGAACCAGACCAGGGCGATGACTTGGACGTCGGGCTACCAGCAACCGGTCTGTCTTAGGCAAACACACGGAACTGGAATCATCTGACCTGTCCTGTAGCCCGCGCAGTTCACACGCATCTATGACGCGACAGAGCGATTGCAGGCAAAAGCGCAGATGAGCACCGTCCCGGCATCTGTTCTGCGTCTGCGGGACATCGTCATGATCGAGGTTCGCATCAAACGCTACAAGATCCGCAATGGCAGCGGGGACGCTTCTAGGGCAACTGCCTGGTCCTCCTGGGTGGCATATTACGACCTCGCAGCTATCAATCTCTTCCAGCGAGCACCGAGCAATGGTCAGTGGTCTTTGGGTTCAACGTATCGAAACTCTGTTCATGAGAAGCGATAGTGCCAGCTTTTGAGGAGACGGCAATCGTTGAAGATACAGGCACGGTCGATATATAGCCTATGGACTTATTCGCACCGGCTACCTCCCAATGCTCCCCTTCCTTTCACTACTCTGTCCCATCTTTCCCTCGGCCCACTCCCCAGGGCGCACTTCCCAGTGCATCTCTTTCCCTCTACCCAGAACCATTCCGACCTCTTAGAGCGATCCGATAGTCCTGTATCTAGCACAGCGTTCTCAACAACGCACCCGAAACGCACCCTCCTATTCCCATAAGCCTAGTTATATTCTTACACAGCGTTCTCAACAACGCACCCAAAATAGTGCTCTCCTCCTACTGCATAGTAGAGCTGTTCGTGTATTTACTTATGAAGCGACTTTATTTGTGAAGCAATGAGTACGACAATTTAGAAAGCAATGGAAGAGGACGAGGTATATTTTAACCGCAGCGGTCCCATAATATTCATAGCGGCCCAATTCGTGTTTGTAGGGATGTCCGCACTGAATGTTGCACTGAATGTTACTACACAACGCTCTGAAATGCAAAACAGTATCAATGAGTGCTCGACCCAATCCAGTGCTCGACCCAATCCAGGACATTGGCTGCTCACCATAGCGACGTCGGTCCGTCACAATGCCAAGCCGCAGGCGCGGAACGCAAACCGCTGTGAAACGAAACGCAAAACGAAACGCACGAAACGCAAAACGAAACGCACGAAACGCAAAACGAAACGCAAACGAAACGCAAACCGGGCAAACCGCGGCGCAAAACGCAAAACGCTGCGGCGCAAAACGCAAAACGCTGCGGAACTAAACGCAAACCGCTGAGAAACGGAACACAAAACGCAAACCGCTGCAAAACTGAACTGAATGGTGGATGACGACAAGGTGGAAATGGTGGTGGTGGATGACGACAAGGTGGAAATGGTGGCGAGGTATGAGGCAATACCACCAGCCAATCTATAAAAAAATAAGACGAGGTGCGAAGCGACCAGTACCACCAAAACAATGTACGAGGCAATACCACCAAACAATCTACGAGGCAATACCACCAAAACAATCTACGAGGCAATACCACCAAAACAATCTACGAGGCAATACCACCAAAACAATCTACGAGGCAATACCACCAAGACAATCTACGAGGCAATACCACCAAGACAATCTACGAGGCAATACCACCCATCGATCTGCAAATTTTATTCACTTCATACACGGCGTAATTGAGCGTATTGTATAATGTATCGTATGTATATTGTTGTTCACGGCTCCTGTTCGAAGTACGAGCAATGTATATTGTATATGGTATCGTATATTGTTCGAAATACGAGCAAGAGCAAGAGTGTCTCTTTGACAGAGTAAGTTGCGGTTAGGCAGTGAAGGCACAACAGCTTACTATTGGTGCCGCATATGTGGGGTTCCCATCATCTGGAGGAAGACGATCGAAGACGTCGTTCTGCCCGTATACCCTCATATGAGCCAGTCGCCATCTTCAAGTCTATGCTGAGTCGTCTTTTCTTTCCCACCGGATTTTGTAGAGATGTGTCCGGTGCTTCTGAAGACGGACGCTTTCGCTTTTCGGCCAAAGGGTGCAGCTCCCTAGCGGAATGATCGATTCCAACAAGTTTTTTATCAACCTCGCGATAAAACGATCGCTTTTTCTTGGGAGGCATGGCCTTCTTGAAAGGGACGGTCTTGTAAATGGAAGACTTACGAAGACCGCGTTGGAATCTATGCTCATAATAGTAAGGAACGCGGGGGTCGCCTCTGGTGACCGCGGTTCTAAAAAAAAGAGTCAGAGCAAGGGCCGTGATCAAATTGAGCTACGCACATGATCTGCCTCCCAGTATTGATGATGTGACCATTGCCGCAGTATTCGAGAGGGCCAACAGCTACTCGCCCAGGTGACTGGACGATAGACTTGAACAACAGTTCACTTTTCTTGGAACCTTGTATTTCGAAAAATGCCCGGCGACCCACGGATGGCGGCCTCACAATCGTCCACATCTGTGGATGGTTACTTGTGGCTCCGCCTCCTAAGCGATAGACGAAAATGGGTCTGCGTTTCACCGTCCCGTCTCTGGGAGACAACAACAGAGGGTCATAGAGGTCGGGGTGCAGTTCAGTCGAAGTTTTCCAAGTGCCTGTACACCTCTCGATTGAACGGAGCCGTGAAAGGAACAAGGTGAAATAAAAGGACGCACTCAATGAGTTAGTCTTGAAATATCGGGTCAGAGGGTCGACGCCGGGAGACAGCGGGCACGATCCTCTGATTTGCAGCCACTTTTTCTCACCAAAAATCAGGTGCCCATGATTCTGAGGATGACGCAGAGCCGCATCAACAAAGGTGGGCTCAAAAACGTCGTTGCCACGTCCACCGAGTTCATTGAGCGTATCACACAAAAACGCCATACGGCCTGACAAGCACATGTGATCTTTGCCCCATACGTGGAGATATCTTGTATACCGCATGCGTTGTTCTTGCGTTGGGGCAAGCAGCCCATTGTGCAAACAGCGAGGCATGAGATGCCTGACAGTCCGTCGGTGAGTAGACAGCCATAAGTGATCAAAACGCTTAACAGTATAGCTTTCTTCCCAACGACGATAAAGGTGTACATGGCCGCTACGAGCCGTGCTGTTCTCGATGGACTAGTGAACAGCTGCTGAACCGTCAAAAAAGGTGAGAGGCCTGTCAGGGAAGTTAGCTTTAAAGGCAACCGACTGACCAGGGAAGAACCAGAGAGACGCACCAGCCATTACAAACGTTTCTATCACAGAATATACCCCGAAACCATGAAACACGTCTCTCGCTTCCCTGATGGCGTCGCACGCTAGACGAGACCTGTCCTGATGCCCGATTTTTTTTTGGGCATCCATCCAAGCGACGAGGCCAGCAAGAAACTCCTCACGCTGGGACTCAATGCTGGGCGGGCTTTCGAATTGGTCCACTGGGCTCCACAAAGGCTGTTGAAAGAAAAAGCAAATGAACTCAGAGTGAAGACAGTTCGCCTACCTGGAATACATTGTCTTGGGTGACAAAGGCAAGAACGACCTTGTCAAAGATAAAGGCCATGCCGACCTTAAAAGGACGAGCCTGAAAAAGTCTCATTACACATGTTAAAATACGGTCAGAGATGAAAAGAACTGACTGTGCCTGGAACAGCCCAGACAGATTTATTCCAAACTTCACGCTGATACCATTGTATGGACGTATGCTTCAAAAATTGGATCTGTGTCAAAGTTTCACAAAGAATAGATGCAGGTATGAACGTGCGCACACTCAGATAGGCCACGGTAAAATCAAGGATAACGGCACGATTGGTCCTCCTGCAGCTACGGAGGACGAGATGTGCCAGCATGTCCTTTCCAGTGTTGTTCCCCCAGAGATAACGGAAGACGGTGGACAAATTGAAGATGGTGGAAAGATTGGACTTTGCTGCCCACTGGTGCCGCGCATAGCTGGTGTCGTAGAAGCTGCGAAGACAGGTAGACCGCGTGCGGCCCTTTTGCTCTGCTTCTCAGAAACCTCTTTTTGAGTTGGGTCATATGCAATATGCAAGGTGACCAAGTCGCCTTGTGAGGCACGACCTTTCTTGATACCACACTCCAGCTGGAAATGGAGAGCTATTAGTTCTCGTATTTCCGGCATGGCGGAAGCAAAAGCGGATGCTAATGGCACGCATGTGACGTTTTCGCCTCTCTCACTCGACTGGTTTTTCTTTTGGAATTCGGCATCTGAGGTGGTCGAAATGGCGTGGACGCTCGCGAGGTTTGTTACAGGGCGGCAGAATATTATTTTGCAATGCAGAGTAAGTTTGTGTTTCTCGCCACTTCTGAGCGTGCTGAGGAGGAGGATTGCAATTGCAGGCGCGTAGCATCGCCGCACGTACTATGGAGGAGGATTGCAATTGCAGGCGCGTATCATCGCCGCACGTACTATGGCCGTCACGCGCAGCAAGACTATCGACTCCGCGGGCGTCGCGCCGCTCATGAGAACAGTTCCACTACGTGTCGTCACCCTTTCACATAACGTATCTGTCTGTCTACATAGCCCGGCGCGTTACTGTCCCCTACCGATCCTGGCACCGGCTCAGCGGCGCGTCGAGCATGCCTGAATGGAGCAAGTCCCGCCCCGGGCTGATGCGAATTGAGCAGGTCGCGCGCCGGCTGAATCGGAGCAGGTCGCGCAGGCGCTGGACGAGCTGGACCTCCTCCGGGGACATTCAGGTTCCAGACCAATTGGGCCGGCAGTTAATGCACCGGCACGTACAACGACGCAAAGCAACAATCCGCTGAGTTCACAGTATACAAGCATACCACGAAAAGGACGTGCGTCGTGGAGAGGCTGGACATCGCGACGCTCTTTGAGAACGTTCAGACAAAGGCGGATGGGCTGGTGCGCGGTCGATGGTGAGTGGCATCCGATGTATGTGTGCGAAGATGGTGAGTGGCGTTCGATATGTGCGTGCGAGATGCTGAGTGGCGTTCGATATGTGCGTGCGAGATGCTGAATGGCGTTGCGTGCGAGATGCTGAATGGCGTTCGATGTGTGCGTGCGAGATGCTTCGATGTGTGCGTGCGAGATGCTGAATGGCGTTCGATGTGTGCGTGCGAGATGCTGAATGTGCGCGACCGTCCGTTCTCAGCACGCGATCTTCGCCGTGCCACTCACCTGCCTAACTCTCTTCACCCACACAAATCTTCTGCTTCTTCTTCTTCCTCTCTCCTCTGCTTCACCTCTTCTCTCCTCTGCTTCACCTCTTCTCTGCGCTGGTACTGCTCTCCGGCCCGATACTCCGCGTCCTTCTGTTCACGCTGGTCGTACGCCACCCGCTGTCGCACTCTCGGAACGTGCACGTCAGCGGCGCCCTCGTTGTTTTCTTCCGCTGTGACATCGAACTCAAAGGAGGTACAGAGATCCGGATCAGCGGAACAAGGTTGCAGGCCGAGGGCGGGGAGTAGCCGTTTATTCGTTTAATCCGGGCGGGCGTGGAGTGTGTCCTAGCGTATCTGTAATAAAGCAAACAAAGAAGTCCCCAGCGTCACTGAGTCTTAGAATTAGAGCCGAGCGTTGTTAATGAGCGAAGAGCGGGATGATCAGTGTGTGCCGTGATCAAAAGAACCTGCCGACGTTCGTGACGACTTCACTGCTCAACCGACACCTCGATCAGCTGCTTCAACCATGCATCGCAAATGGATGGCTCCCCAAGGCGGCTCTCGTGCCGTCTGCACTCCGGGCACTCTTCGTTCCATGACCATCCAGCTTCTCGGCATGTCCATCCCCTTCTTCGTGTTCGCGCCCACAAGGCTGAATCAATCAAATCTTTCGCGCTTTACCATCGGTCCTGCCTTTACTCCCTTCTTTTCCTCCACTCAGCACGCCATCACTCCCTTCTTTTCCTCCACTCAGCACGCCATCGTTTGCATTCTTGCGTTCGTTTTCCGCTCCTCCGCTCCTCTTCTTGTTGTCGCGGGCGGCGCTTCCTTCTTCCTTTACACGGCAGTCCTGACCCGTTCATAGTACATGGGCTTTGTTGTTGACCTCCATTCCCATCTCGGAGTCAGCAGCAGCCCATCATTGAACGGCGCTAGGGACGGTAACTCGCATGAGGGATTGATATTGCCCTGGCTGCGTTCGCTGGACGGTCTGAACACGCATGACGACAAGCTCCGCCCTACGACTGAGCGTTCGGCGTCAGCGATGCTGCTCGAGCCGCCGTATTCACTCAACGGGACGTATGTCGATCCCACCCAACGGGACGTATGTCGATCCCACCCAGCGTCCGAGATGGCGGCAGATGAAGTGGGTTTTACTCTTCATTCATTCATGCCGATCTGAATCGTGTCCTCAGACACGCTTGCTGTATGTACTCAAGCTCAGTGCTTGCCAGACATAATTCAGCCGATCCGCAGGAGAAAACCCTAGTAAGATTCCTTTTCCCTGATCATGTAAGGCGTTTCTCATAATAAAACAGGCCGCGTCTACTCTGGCACGCGAATGGACACGCAATGGGCGTTCCGTCAGGGCTACAACACCGCGCGCATCATCAAGGAGAAGCAAGACGCCTACTGCGCCAAGGCACTTGCTGGGCAATGGACCGGCCTGGGCGACTTCCCGGAAGACCTCCAGTGGGAGGCATTGATAGACGTGCTTCGCGGTCGCGTCAAGGTTCAGAATCACTGCTACGAAGCCGTGGATTTTGACGGGATCGTCAGGGTGTGTATTATGAGTAATGGTCATCCCAGGTACGCGTCGCTCATCCACTTGTAGCTCACGAACGAGTTCAAATTCTCGATCGCGGCGTTCCACCATGCCCACGAAGCGTATCTGGTGCCAGACCTCCTCAAAAAAGCCTATGGTACACGAGTGTAAACCACTGCGCCTTCACATCCAATGCTCACTACTGTGCAGGACACCCGCCCGCAGTGGCCATGTTCGCAACCCATGGAAGGTACAAGCGCGAGGCCTACCGTGGCTCCGAGTTCGCCCCCAGGATTTGGGCGGATAATGGTCTGGACGTCGTCATGAAGGTGTGTGGCTTTTCCACACCAGGTGATACCGGAGATCTGAAAGAAAACATTTCAGAGTGATCATTCGGTATTGGATTCGCGACACTTGGTCTACGAGGCTCAGCAGGCGCACTACTTTGGTCTGCCTGCGAATTTGGCGTTGGCCTCCGTGACTAGTTTGTCTAGCCCTCGAATTTCGCACTCTGAATTTGACTGTTCTCTCTCTTCGTACAGGCACACAGGCGAGAATCATGGGCCAGGACCACAGAATTGGCCGCATCATAGCGGGTTACGATGCAGGTAGGGCATTTCCAGTGGATACAACTATCGGTCTCAATTGTATATAGACATCGTCATCTGGGACAGCCACCCTCTGGCCCTCGGCGCGACGCCCAAGCAGGTCTTCATCGACGGCATCGCCCAGATCGAAAGACCTTACACGTCTGCGAAGCCAGCATTCTTCCAACACGCTGAAACGGTGCACGTAGGTGCAGCCGTGAAATCAAATGAAGACTAAGTTTCTAATTGAAAGCGAGCAAGGCTCAAGCTAACAAAATCCCTCAATCTCAAAATATATCACAACTCCAATCAATGCTTCGTGGGTGTGTTCGGGGTAGTAGGACAGGCGTATCGTCCTCCAAAATCACAATAGCGCGTATGATATTCCAAGTTTTCCAACTTCAATAATCAGGCGGCGGCAGTCTGGAACTGGCGGCGCTTTCAAGGTCTTTGAGTAGTTCCCGGCGGTTCTTTTCAACCTGCGTGGGCTACGGAAATGTAGTATTCGAGAGTAGCGTTCAAACGGAAGTGTATTCGGAATGTATCAGAAAATACAAGGTAGCGACTTTTCTAACTGGCGGCAAGTTAAAATGCCCGGCGGTCAAATTTCAACTCGCGGGGTGTTCTGACTGCCGGCGGCTGTTCAAGTTCACTTTTGTTCTCGTGTTGAACTCGAGGTTCACTTTCTGATTCTTATTCTTACTCTGACTTCGGTTGTATTCTCAATCAAATATTTCAATTGTCCGCTCCCGGTGCTTCGGAAGACGGCGGGTAAGATCTACTAGGTAGGGTTTACTCTGGTAGGTTCTACTACTGTACATGATAAAAACTACGCCTTTTATACAATTTGAACTTGGTATCTTAATAAGGAAATATGGTCCGTGCACCTAATCCGAGTAAAGCCGGCGGCAAGTCCGAATGTTGCGAAAGTGCCGGCGGCCAATCAGGATTTCGGTATTCCGTCTTTCTTGGCGATTTCTAATAATTCGTGAGAATGGCGTGCTTGGCGCTCAGTCATCCGCAGTTGTTACCGCACATGACTGTCTTTCCAGAAAGGCCCGGCGGCTGGTTTCCAACTCGCCGGCGGCTCCGCACACCGTTCTTTCGTATTCCGGAAGACTGAGTCGACATCGCTGGTCGCCTAGCCTTCTTCAATATTCCTTCAATACTAACTACTAATGCCAGTCCAATTTGACTTGCAAAGATAGCTTTTCTATCTTCCCGAAGCGGCGGCAGCTCAATCAGTCTTTGATTAACTCCCTCGGCTTCGTGATCTTGTCCTTCCGTACCGCCCGGAAGATGTTCATCTGTCCGCCGGCATGTCCATCGCTCTTTCTATTACAACTTCGTGTATTCTTTAACAGTCGTACTGACTACCGGTGTCATATCACATTCCACCGAATAGCAGCCTTCTGTAAATGGGTTGGTTCAAGTGCCGGCAGTCGCTTTCTGAGAGCGGCCGGCACTCGTCCTTCAGGGTTCGCGAGTCGTGTACTGTTCTCTCAACAGCCGCCAGTTGCAGCCATAGTACTTAGGGCTTTTCGTAGTTCCCCTTGGTCACCTCAGGTGCAATAGTACGCGGTAGTCAGCCGTTTCCTAGAGCCCGGCACTCCATGTTTAACTGCCGGCTTGCGACCTTCAACGGTTCAATACACTGTCCCGGGGCGGACATGTACCCTTGTTCTGCCTCACTCATCCCGGCAGTTAACACTTCGTGAAATCGCAAAAATTAAGCGGGTTTCACCAGTGTTCGTATACACTGCTTATCA
>QVIE01000371.1:0-21681 GCA_013387415.1 Panellus pusillus | reverse complement strand
AGCTTTCTATCTTCCGAAGCGGCGGCAGCTCAATCAGTCTTTGATTAACTCCTCGGCTTCGTGATTTGTCCTTCCGTACCGCCCGGAAGATGTTCATCTGTCCGCCGGCATGTCCATCGCTCTTTCTATTACAACTTCGTGTATTCTTTACAGTCGTACTGACTACCGGTGTCATATCACATTTCACCGAATAGCAGCCTTCTGTAAATAGGTTGGTTCAAGTGCCGGCAGTCGCTTTCTGAGAGCGGCCGGCACTCGTCCTTCAGGGTTCGCGAGTCGTGTACTGTTCTCTCAACAGCCGCCAGTTGCAGCCATAGTACTTAGGGCTTTTCGTAGTTCCCCTTGGTCACCTCAGGTACAATAGTACGCGGTAGTCAGCCGTTTCCTAGAGCCCGGCACTCCATGTTTTAACTGCCGGCTTGCGACCTTCAACGGTTCAATACACTGTCCCGGGGCGGACATGTACCCTTGTTCTGCCTCACTCATCCCGGCAGTTAACACTTCGTGAAATCGCAAAATTAAGCGGGTTTCACCAGTGTTCGTATACACTGCTTATCACCGGAAAGACTCAATCTGGTCACTTTATCTCTCTTCTCCACTCCGTATCCCGATTACCGAACGCCAAAACCCTGGTTTCTCTCGTGGGCTGGCAGCAGTCTGCTGTTCGCACAGCCGACTTCGGCTTCGCGACGCGTGCGCTCGCAGCGACAAGCTTTCAATCTCTGCGCAGCCGCGAGCGGGGGGGGGGGGGGCAGGGTCGTTCGGATCAGGTTCAAGCTTTCGATTACCCCGTAGTTTGAGAACCGGTGTCCGATACTTGGAATTCCATTATAACTTGTTAAAGCTGCTGGGCAAGTAGTACAAGTTACAGAAACCGACGGATGCACCGAACGTCTGCGATCTGTTATTATGATAGCGGGCCCTTTGGCGCGTGGAAAAACACCGAGTCAACTAGAATTCCGATGGATGACCGTGACAATGATCATGATGTACAATGGAGGGAATACGCGAGCCCTAACCAGGGTTCAGCCGTGAGCGCTTGAGCACAGAGAGGCGAAGATGTGAGAATAATGGAATAACATCCAATTTGCGCATGGTAAACAACAGCGACCTTGGCCCAGGGGGCAGGACCTGACAGGACAAAATCTGCCTCGCACGAGGACCGCAGACTGCAGTACTTCAAGTTGTTAGCCGCATGATCGTGATCATGAGTCATGATCATGACCGTGGCACCGGGGACACACATAGTAATACACTGTACAGATTGCTTCCGAGTTATAACAAAAGGCAACTTGGTTTGTTTATTGTGATCTCCACTTCTTGTCTGTCAACCACAATGGCCGGCGCCGGACCTCTCCCCAACATTCCCCTCCTCTCAGCCTCGTACGCTAACATTACGCAAGGGATGACCGCCATGGTCAATGATATGACCAACATAACTAATGAGACGGCGCTCTTCGCCAACGTCCCAGCCGTCAACATTGTCAACCAGCTCGCCCAGCTCAATACCGCCATTCAAGCACTCGTCAACACCGTTGCAGCTAATCAGCAGGCCGCTCAGGCCAACCACCAGCAGCTTGTCAACAACCACCAGCAGCTGTCAACACTGTCGCTGCCAACCATCAGACTGCCCAGGGCAACCACCAGCAGCTTGTCAACACCGTGGCGGCGAATCACCAGACTGCCCAGGCCAACCATCAGGCAGTCCTCCGATCGTTGGCGGAGATAAATGCGAAGTGAGTACTTTTTCTTAGCCCAACTCATGAACCGTCTGACCACGGCTAGTCTTGATCTCCAGCCGATGCGGCTTGCCAATGCCGCGGAAACAGGCAGAGGTGGTCTCATCGGCCCCACGCTTGCCCCGCTTGTTGCTCCGCATCCTTTCAACCGTGACGCCCTCTCGCATTTCACAGGTGAGGTTATCCTAACTGGCAGTATTGTATCCACTGTATTGATGTCATTACTTAGTTGCCCAGTGCAATGCATCTGCAAATGCTTTTGTGCAGGATGGCTATACCCTCCAGCCCCTCCCCAATGGTATGCTGGGTAGTACTTCCTGCTCTAAAAGTCACCTCACATCCCATCAGCACCATCTCTTCATGATCGCCGAAACCAGCTGGCGAGGTTTCTTGGAGTGTATATAGGTGAGATGTGGAGGGGAGAAGGCAATGGTATTATATCAGCTCGTCACCAAGTCTTTGATTTTATTCTTCTGCTTTGCTTTTGCTGTCCTGCTGTCTTGCTTTGTAGTAGGTAGTCTCATGCATCTTTTTACACTCAACATGTCAAACCTGTATGTGCTACTTCTTAGTTAACAATCTTATCTACGTTTGAAAACTCCATGTGTAGTGGTTGGTATATCAGTAGCGAGAGAAAGCACTATACTTAAGGTACATTTAATTTGTTCCTCCGTTCATCCATCATGATTGGTCGTGATTCATGCCTCACATTTCACCCCTGCGCTCCGCCATGGCGCGCTGCACCCAGCGGAGTAGCACAGTCTCCAAAATCCCATCCCACCCGGGATCCTTCCGGGCCACAGCCTTGGCGTCGAAAACGATCGGCGGCTGGTCTGAGTTGAAGCGCTGCGGCACCGCGGTGGCCGCCGGCGACGCCAACGGGGTCCCTGAGTTGGGCGTACCACCTGGGACTGCCGCCGGAGGTGTAACGATGGGCAGGAGGTAGCGGATCTTCAGCGCCCTGCGAGACATGTCAGCGATTGCACATCGAGAACAGAATTGCGGGAGCAACGTACCCGGCCCACAGCCGGAGATTGTCGATCCGCCTGAACGTCCAGGCCTTCTTACTGGTATCCTCGGGGCCGCCGTCTCGCGCAGCCTGCTCGAGCGCAAGGATGTCGTGGATGCCGTCGCGGCTGATGTAGCCCCAGGGTTTCTTGGATTTCCTCACGCAGGTATTGTACGCGACACAGAGAAGCTGCCCCGAAGATAGACAATCCAGGAACGGCTCGCGCGGAGACGGCGCCACGAGCGCAGGAAGCAGAGTTGTTGGCAGGAAGGCTGACAGGAAGGCATGCGCGCGTTCTGTAGCGCTGTCAATGCGACTGACAAGCACAAGCACAAGCACGAGTCACTGACCAATGTTATCGCCTCCAAATGCATTCCGTCTCGCCCACTCCGGTAGGGATTCCTCATCGATACTGCCCTCACTATCTTCCCCTTCCTCGTCAATCTCTCCCATCTCCGACGGCTCCTCCGTAACCCGCAAGGAGCTCATCATCTCAAACATGCCGACAGAGACCCTCCGCTTGGCTTTATCTCCAGTGGAGGCCAGCGCTGTGGGACCTCCGTCCCCATCAACGGAGCTGCCACGCCGCTTGGCCTGGCTCCTAGATCGCACACCGCCCTTCTCCAACGCCTTCCGCCTCTCTCGTTCCCATCCGCGCTCCTTCTTGTCGGCCTCCCCACCACGAGTCTTCTTTCCCTCAAAGATAACCTCATCGACGACGTCCAGATACGTGCTCACCACGTCCCGCTCCTTCTTGAGATCCTCAAGGCGCACGTTCTGCTGGTAAAGCCACCCGCTCCCAAGGACGAGCTTCTCGTCCCACCCCTCCTTCTTCGCCTTGTCCTTCTCGTCGTCCTCATCCACCCAGCCCTGGTCCTCGTCCTCCCAGACCGGTACGCTCTCGTACCGCCCGTTCACCTGCACAAGCGAAAACGCCACAGATGTATCCGCGTCTCGCTCGTGCTCAGCCTCCTCCGGTGGCAGCTCCTCCGAGTTCGAGCTTGGACTCGCGACGCGCGAGTGCCCGCCCTTCGACCCGCCCCCGTCACTCTGCGCGTCGTATGCATCGTCGCTGAGCGGCAAGCGGCTCCGCTCCTCCAGCTCCCGTAACACCGTCAGCACCTCCAGCGCCGACTTGCGAATCAGCGCCAGCGGGTCCGGCGGCGCCGCAGGCTTGCCATGAGCAGCATCCTTATCCTTGCTCGCTGCGCCGCGCAGATCACTGTACGAGCTGGAGGACGAGAGCGTCGATGGGCGGAGGCTGCTTGGGGTCTGTCGAGACCGGAACTGCGCACGGATGGTCCCTGCAGACTCGTCCGGAAGCGAGAGGAGATAGTTGCGAACCGAGCGAACGGCGCGAGTGGTGGTTTTGAGGACATTGAGAACATCAATCGAGCCTGGTGGACCGAGGCCGGCTACACCGAGCCGATCGCCAGAGGGCTGGGGAGTGACGGGTTGGTCGATACGCCAAGCAAAGGATATGTCGGACAGGTCGTCGATGACACCGGGGAGCAGAGATGCCGGGTCTATCTCGAAGGTCTTGACGTAAGGAGGGAACGCTGGAGGTGCGGGTTGAGGGACCGCGGGCGAAGGCGGGAGATCCATAACGTTAGTAGCGGAAATGTCAGTAGTAACGTGGCTGAGGCCTCCGAAGACGGGTACGAGACCATGGTGGGGCTTGGTGAGATTACTGGAGGATGTCAGTCATGCAACAGAACGGAATGAAATAGAGGCGGAGAAGTAGACCAACATCGGCGCTCATCGAGGCGCCAGCGTAGAGGGGATTGCACGGAACAATGAACATTGAAACCAAGTTGAGCAGGCAAACACTGAAAGTAGCAGATGCGCATCTCCAACTTTGTTTCAATGTCAATTCTTTCACGAAAACGCCTGCCAACCGGCCCCCAGTGTGCGGTAGGATGTTGGGTAAGGGAAGATCGCGAGAGGGAGGGAAAGAGATGCTTACTTCTTCTTCGCTTCGATCCCTGTCTTTGTAAAGTAGTGTTGCAGATGCTCTATACTCCCTAGTGCCATCACACTCTCGCGCTTAGCCGCGCTGCGACTGAACGGTTTCTGGGGCTTGTTGGCCGAGTTCATGTTCGGATAGAATGCAGTCTGGCGCCGAGCCTTCTTCGAGGCCGCCGCGGAAGAAGGGACTTCCGTATCGGTAGCACCAGTGGAGTCCGGAGTAAGCACCATGGGGGTCGTCGAGGCGGATGAGACGGAAGCCATGTTGCTGGCTCAGACCAAGAAGACGGGGTACAGGAGCAATGAAAGAACAAGGGGGCAGGCGGGCATATTTCGTGACACGTTGTCGAAAGCGCCTGATTCTAACTTTGATATGATGAATCTGATCAACAAATTACGGTGCTCTCCTCAGGACCCAGCCAGAAGTTACCCTTCTTCCTTTCTTTTGAGTCGTCACATATTTGACCAACCAGAAGGATTCTTTGAATCCCTTGGAGTGGCTGATGTTCACCAGTTCAAGGTGTCCGAGTCCTCCCAGTAACCTACTAACCTCCAAGTTGAACTGGAATATACTTCGAGTCTATTTGAACTCCTCACTGTGGATGTCAAGAACACGATTATGAAATTGTATTCCCGTTCTGAGGGCGTCCTCGATCGTGGCTCGTCGCTTCCAACCATGTCTCTCACCCTCGTAGTGCTTATACTGGACCACCCCGCCCCGATGTCGGATTGTTTCCACCAGCCCCTGCACCAAGGACCGCCCATAGCCGCAGGGGAAATAATTTGGACAAACACACCTCTGCCTGAGACGGTGGTACAGCCGAGTCCGAGTCACCCTGAAGGATCTGCGTGCATGTTCATTTGAATCATTTCAGCACGATAAGGCGGCTTTGATGAAGAAAACGCACGAGGAGCGGCACCGTAATTTTCTCCGCGCGAAAAAAAGGCGAGAGCTCCACCGGGACCTGCGGATCCTTACCAACAAGCATGCTGAAATACCCGCTCTCAAACTTGTGCGTCGCGGTTTCGAGGCAGCGCAAATCGGAGATTCCGTACAGCGGCGCGCACGCCGCGAACACATCCACGTCCGCATACTTCGACAGCGTAACTAGGATGGTAAACCCTACGATCGAGCGACCGCGCAGCACGATGCGCTTGGGATCGACTCCGACGCGGCTCTGGCGCGTGTGCGCGTCGGCGATGCAGTCCCCGACGTCCACAACATCCCAATTCCCGCGCAAACGCTCCATGTACGCGCGCCCACACCCACTCGACCCACCGTAGTTGACTACCGCCCACGCCACCCCTGCGTGGTAAAAAAAACTGCTTCGCCCGCCTGCGCGCTAAATCTGGCTGGCGCACATTTGAAATGTGCGGCGGCTTTTCCGTGTCTGGACTCAAAAACTCAGGGTTCGTGGAAGGGTAGTACACGCACCGGCAAATCATCCGCCCCTATAATTGGCATAGGTTTTAAGGAAGCGAGATGTACTCGTCCGGCAGTGTAAGTGAACCGTGGGAATCAACAAGTTGAATGGGGTTGAAGACAGATTCCGCGCTGCAGAGGCGCACCGAATGAGCGCAGGTGGGTGTCGGCTCGTGTACCGATGAAAACGACTTGGCTGTCCGTAAGAGGCCGTATGTGCTCGATCACCGTGTACGGGCTGGGCAGCAGGTCGGCGGTGCCGCTTTCGATATCCACGCGTTATAGAACACTGCGTCCATCCTTGATGGCCGTGAACACCATCAGCAAGTGCAGCATATGGCGACTATTCCAGCCTCTTCGGGGGTCTCCCATACCCAAACGACTCTGCCACGGGCGTTCTAAGCACGGAAGACGCTTCCCCAGTGACATAGTCGCATGTCCAGGGATTCTTGAAACCCGATATGTCAGAGTAAAGAGAAAGATGTCGCTCGAGAAGCCAAGAGGAATATGCGACACTAATTTTACCGTGTTCGCCGGCGACATGTCTGGAATTTTGGAAGGAAAGAGAAGCGGGAGGCGCCATGGGAATGGCATCAGCCACCTAAATCTCGGTGCCATTCACGCCCGGGAGATCCCATTCAATCCAGGCCACGCGTTTCCCGTCGGGTGAGAATTTTGGAGACGTGTAGAAGGACGCCTCGGGTGGGATCGAGAATACCGCCTTCGTGGAGACGTTGAGAATGCAGAGACTGTTACTTAGCCACGGCCGCGTGGCTTTTTGCTCCGGTGTGGTCCTCCATTACGCCCACGAGCAGGGCCGGGTCGTTGTGATACACATCGGAATTCGAAACTTGTGCAGCGGGATTCCTGCCGAAAGTTGTTGTCTGGTCAGAAGAAAGATCGGCTTGAAGGATACCCGGCCCCGGCCCGGCGTGATGGCATCATCATGGCCTCGGACTGCGCGTTCGGACACGCCACGTTTGTTTGTTATACCCTTCCGTCGCGACCATGAGAAAAATAGGCTACACCTGCATGAACAATGGCAGGTGCACTTGAGCGGACGTCCAAGACAACACCGGTGATGTCGCGGTCCATCTCCGTCTCCGAGAGGGCGTTGCGGCCGCCTTCCGCCGAGTGCTTCTCGATGCGGGATACCCCAGACGCGATAGGGTCGAGCAAGACATTGACGAGGTCTGGTATTTTGTCGTGACTTGAGATGATATATATGTACGAGGAAGGGCGGTGGGTACGTACTGTGGCGTCGGTAATTGACTCCGCTGTCCAGGGCAACGAACACCATACGCTGCGGCGCTCATTTAGTGCGCCTGGGATGCAATATTATCTTATCGCTCCCGCGCTGTGAATGCGCACAGGTTGTGGAATGTGGTACGCCGTACCGCTCTGCTGGACTTCAAGTTGTACGCAGTTGACTGATTATTTCTCACCGGTGCCCGCCCAGCACCATAGGCCTTTCCTCTGGTATTTCTGTATCGAGAAGTCGGCAAGGGTGAGTCTAATCCTATAAGACTTGCCTTCTGAGAGCGGATCGATGAGCCAAGTTGGAAACCTTAAAACTTTGGGGTTCGCTGATCACCTATCATTTCTCAAGGCGAAGAGGTCAAACCGCGTTCGCAGCTGACGTACGCGCACACGACGGGGTTCTCTTTGCCTGCTAATTCCCACCATCGCAATAGGCTAGACTCGGTGTCTCGCTCCGGATAAGTATGTCCCCTACCGGTTCGGAAATTCCCTAGGGCAGCTCCATCGTGGGTTCCGGATGATTTGTGGTATAATTCAAGGGCGCCTCTCGCGATGTTTCCCGTTCTCTACCGTTTTTCTTATCCAAAGTCTCCACAACGCACTAGCAGGTTGACGAGGCAGTACTTTGGGTGACATTCGTTCGGAAACGCAGATCTCAAGGGCGCACCAGTCTGTTGGTTCTGGGATGAGACTCGGCGACAATGTTTTGATGTAAGTGAATACATGAGGTGGCTTCAGTGATACTCATGCGACTGTACCACAGGTACAGGCGTAGGATGGGAGGAGGAGAGGGCGGTGGAGACGAAGATGATCCTCCTGCTTCTAGTCCAAGTCCAAGTTCTGCTTCTCCACAGTCGTCGAATGTAGCGGGTGGCTCGTCTTCTTCGCCCCTTCCATCTAGTTCTACTACCACGCCACTCCAATCCAGTTCTTCCGCGGTGCAATCCCCTGCATCCTCCATCTCATCACCTGCAACATCTCCAACATCTGCACTCTCTGATACGACAACCTCGGGAGGGCAACACCACGTCGACTCCGTTCGAGTCGTCCTCGGCTCAGTTCTCGGCGTCCTCGGTCTCCTTCTCATCCTTGGCATCGCGCTTTTCTTTTATCGGCGGCGTTACCGCCATCGGCGCCGCCTTGAGCGTCCCAAGCACGATATTGACCCGGATTCACCGGCGGCGCTGCATGCGAACCCCGCACCAGCACCGCCCTACACGCCACCTATCCTGACGCCTGTTTCCACCCCCGCTCGCGCGCCCTCGATGCGGCAGGTCGACCGCGGGGATCGCTCGGCAACGCACACGCCCGCGGGCACGCCGCTCTCGCGCACGTCCATGCTTACGTCGCTCTCCCTTTCGTCGATGGCGCACCTCTCGAGTTTACCCCCTCTGAAGGCAGCCATGGGGAATGCGAATGGGATGGACGTCGACCCGGAGATGCCTCCGCCTGAATACCATGATCATGATCAGACGCCATAAAGTTTCTCTCTACGGTTCTCCAACCATCTTCTCTCGTACATAGTCTCTTTGCTACTTAATGTACTTTTACCATTGTGCCAAGGGCAGTAAGTCCATTTTCGGTTCGAGGCCTAGAGTTTTCGAGCCTGAGCAAAGCCATAAGTGGATCTAGGCCCTGCAAGAGCCAGAGGATAATGAGTGCAGCACGGGAGCCTGACACAATAACGTAGAGCCTGCATTCACGCAAGGTGGGAAGTTGTGCTGATCCGAACGTCTGGTTTCATGCGAGAGGGCTGGCGAGGCAGCTCGAGCCAACGAGCGATTCTGAGATGTCAGGGTACCCGATAGGCATTGACTCCACGCCACCCTCGTTTACCTGCCCCGCGCGGGATCAGTCCGAGATCAATCCTTATTCTGCCGATTCATACATGGAATCGGAAGCTGACCTACCTGTGATTCTGAATCAGAACGAAGGGTTACAGAGTTCGCACGATCATGGCAACTTCAGGGCCCGGGAGGGTGCATTGTGAACGCCTCTGCTAAAACACTCAAGTCCGCATTATGATCATACCAGATACCATGTTGAATTTGTTATCTTTGCTTGTCCACAACTGTAGGGCTAGATTCGGCATCTATGCGAACCCGAACCTGAACTTTCGGTTCGGTTAGTAGAAGTATGGTCATAGTTCGATAGCACTGGTAAGTAATACAAGAAAATTGGGTCCCTTAGATGTAAAACATAGATTCGCGAATATCCGCATGGATCTGCGATCTTGTCAAAAGCGCGACAAGATGGTGAACGGAACAACTTACTCCTTGACCCCATGCTTGTCTCGCCTCTTCGAACACTCGCGCCCTTTCCTGCTCGCGATCCAACCTCCCAGTGGTCGTAGTCTTATCATCGACCATGAAGTCGTTCAAGTAGTAACGACCGCGCTCACAGGCCAAATCCGCGTAGTAAGCGGCAGGAATGAGGCTCACAGCCTTTGTGGCTCGTGCGTACAAGTAGGAAAAATCATTCGACCCCTGCTGAATTTCGTCGGCCGTCAGTTTCAGCTCGTCATAAACCACAGTATAGTGCGTTGCTTTGACCTATGTGATCCTTGGGTTGAAACAATCACAAATCATTATAGCAAAATCTGCTCACAGATCCCTGTAGTCCAGCATGCGCTTGAAGATAGAAATCGAAATCGAACACTGCAGTCACTCCTTTGTCGACTACAGTCCCTGGCTGGGTATTTCCATTTCTGTCGGCGAAATTTGACGAGGTGGGGTAAAATCTGACAAACGTATTGATTTGCATGGAAGAGCGGCTTTCAACACTTTTACCTTGCGTGGTGACGCTTCCGCATATGATGATCGAAATGATAGGTCGATAGGGTTTAGACCCACGGTCCTTCGTGCTGAGTCTCTGGAACGCCTCGAGCATCTGCGCCTTTTCTTCTCGCACGACGATATCAAATTGGCCCTCTGTGAATTGGGCCCAGATCAACAGAGCAAAAAACCTTGTTTGCAGAAGGACTGACCCGAAACCCCGTCACGGAACACGATGATACGCTGTGGGAGCGCCCTGTTCTTCTTCTCGTACAGTAGCAGGCGTTCAACCAGCATATCCCGCAGCTCAGAGAGCATCTATCATGCATCCTCAGTCATCTGCTGCGGCATTGAAATTGATAAGAAACCTCTTTAGATTCCCGGTTCGGATCAGGCCGTTGAATCCTCAAGCTTGCGGGGAACTGGACAAGAGAAGGATCAGCATGTAACATTGCTGCGAGTGAGTGCGTACCTGCACGAAATTGTCATCCACGCTCGCCACCACTGCGGCTATCGACGGTGATCCCTCTCGGCTCCCTGGTCCCGGATGAGTGACATCGATCCCGACCATCATCGTTTTCTGTTTGGTGAGCCATTTCATCGCATTGGGCTCGAGCTGAGAACAGATGATGAACGAAGTACCCAAGCACTTAACGAAAGCCCAACTCACAAGATGATTCATTCCACCAAGCTTCGTGTTGGCTTTCAAAGCAATGTTGGACAGATACTGGTCCTGCTTTTTCTCGTCCCCAAGCGCCTTGTTCAGCTGCATGTGGATTGTATGAAACCCGAGGTCGACATCACCCAAGCGCTGGACGATCCAATTGTATCTCAGCAAACCTCATCAGGTTGAAAATCAGAACTGACCTTGATCCCCGGGTAAATGAAATTATCGCGGTGCGACAGCAAGACCAGTACAAGCTGAGGTTTCTTCCCAGGGGTAGCGTTCATAATGGCCTTCTTGATCTCCGCCAGTGCACCGCGCCTTGAGTCATCCTGGTACTGCTGCAGCGGGGGTGTAACCGCCAGCTGCGGCAGCTGGTCAGAAATTTGCATGCCGCTCTTCTGCAGCTTCACGCGGAACTTTGTGACCAAACCCATCAAGCGCGGGTCCTGTTGCCCATGGAGTATCTCGTTCCCGTCCCGCACGACGAGGACGCACCAGCTATGGACCGCCGCGCCGCGGTGAAAGCGCACGTCCATGATATTCCAGCTCGCGTTCCGCACGCTGACGTTGCCTTTCTGGTACGTCAGGCGAGGCGGGTTGAGCTCCCGCGCAGGTACCACAGCCATCTCCGGATCCACCTCCATCCCGAACGCATTTGCGGGCGGCCGAAGCTGGGGCGCGAGTCCGAGCGCCGGGAAGCCTTCGCGCGTGATGGCATCGGCGTTGAAGCGCGGCGGGTTACACGCGATCTGGATCATCGCCCTAGTCTCAAGCTCGCTGAGCTTGCCGCGGTACGCTTGCCCCGGCTCGATTTCACACAGTTCCGCAGGAACATACACCGCCCTGTTCTTGTTTCCCGTGTTTATGACCGGGAGGTCCGCGGGGTGCTTCAGCCTGATGTTGTATTCTATACTTGTGTTCAAAATGGAAGAACAGCAAGGAAGACCCCGGACCAAGGAGTACTTACTCTTGATAAAGTAGTTTTCCACAGATATCTTCCCGCCGAACTCTTCGCAATCAAAGAAGGTGTTCCGCGCGTTAGTATGCGCGATCGCAAAGATGGGCTTGCGCATTTTGTACCCAAGATGAGTCGTCGTGACCTTGATGCTTTTCGCTATGGCCTACGCAACTAACAGTTAACATGGCACACATTCTACGATGAGGGATAGAAAACCCACCTTGGGCAGCGTCGGCATCGCGCCCCTCGAATTCCGACTAAACGCCATCAACGCCTCGTCCAGCCTGCCAGGTTGGATGAACGCGGTCATGCAATTCGACACGTTCACCATAAGCTGCTTATACGTCGGCCGCACGGACATGTAGAATCCCTGGAACGCGATGATCCCCGGGCTCAGCGTGTGGGGCTGCGAATTGGTCGGGAAGAAGTAACGATTTTTACCAACGCGGACACCGGTTCTGGAAGGGTGCTGCTGCAGCACGAGGTTGAGCGCCGAGATCATGGGCAGCGTGTTATAGTCCCGCGAGCGGGGGTCGCCGCTCAGGTGTCTGCATAAGTCAAATTAGCTTGAGTGGTCCCGCACAGTGCAACCTGACTTCACGTACTTAGTGAGCTCTCGCACATCGAGCTCCTTGTCGAACTTGATCGATACGGTATACACCTTACCGCCTGCCCTTGGCCCGTTCTCCCCCTCCTCGTAGAACGGCACCACCACGTCGAGGGGTTGTGGCAGCCTTTGTGCGGACACGAGCCGCGCACTGCCATCGTGCGCGATATGTCCCAAGAATGGCCGACAAACCGGGCTCTGCTCCATTAGAACGAAGATCCGCGCCTTGAGGCGGTTGATATCCTGCTTTGGGTTGATTTCGACCGTATAGTCATAGATGGGACCCGCGGGCACTTTGACGGCGAAGAAATTGGCGCGGAGCGTTATGGGGCGCCCCGCTGTGCCGTACCCGGGACGAAGAGGGCGGTCTGGGTCGGCTTTGATCTTCTTGAAGGACTGCACGAGCTGGTCGTGACTCGCGTCTGACAGCCGGGAGGGAATGTTGGCGGGGATGTTCTCTTGAAAGATGACTGGGCCACCTGGACCACCGCCGCGGCCCCACCACGACCTGGGCCCGGGCCTCCACCTCTGAAGTCGCCCTGTCCGCGACCTCTGGGATTGAAAGGAGGCCCCCGGGACCGCCTCTTGCACCTCTGCCTCCTCCTCTACCTTGCCCTCTTTGTTGACTCATGGTGGCTTGAAAGAGCAATAGTTCTGCCGCGAGGCATACATAGCACACGCACAGGCCTTCCTCGAGCGCCTAAATGCCGGCAGGGATTTCGGAACGAGCGCAGCGGGCGTCAGCTGTAGCACTTATCCTTTGACCAGAGCTCTGTTTACACAGGGTTACGCGCGGCGCATACTCGGACCACCCTTTCTTCGTTTACCGGCGAGACTCCTGAGCTGGTGAACGCTCCTCTGCGCCCCATGGACCGAAACACGGAAGTCGAGCTTCACTCGGCATCGCTACGGCTTTTTTTTTATCGAAGCTTAATTGACAATTTGCAGGGCGGTGCATCATACTGGCTGGCAGTGGTGGGAATTCCCCAGGTTCTCTCCCACTGAGGAGGGCGAGGAGGAGGAGGAGATTTGCGTTCGTGTTTCCAAGTCCTCTTCGTTCAGTTACTATGTAATTTCTCAACACTACGGCAATCTCGTATTGCCTCACAATTGTTTGGAGCTACCAACCCTACGTTCTTCTATTTCTGCATCCCGCTCGGCGCTTGTTCCATCATATAGATACAGCTATTCAGATATGGCAGCTCAGTCCAGGGCGTCTCTCCGTCTGTGGAGTCGTTTTTTTTTTGCCTAAAACCGAGCGATTCTCGAGCGTGTACTCAAGACTGATTGGGTAGGTACTGGTCTAGTTCGCTCAGTCTTCCAGCTTGGCCGGAAGCGCTGATGCGCTGAACGTTCGGATCCAGAAAAAATCCATTTCAGAGCAAGTAACTTACAATCTCAATCAGTTCTGTGGTCATATAATCCGCGAGTGTCCGTGTGGCTAGTACTATCGAGACTCCAGAAGCCGAGGAGCTGGCCGACTTTGGCGTATATATCGCAGACGGCAGCAGTGGCAGAGAGACCCGCACGAACAAGAGGCGAAAGAGGTGGAATAAGGAGCGACATAAAGTCCTGGAGACGTGTCAGGACTCAGCGAGATCGGCAAGGCATCCAATGGGACGTGCGCACATCGGGATGGTAAAAGTCTTCTTGGAACGCAATATAATAGAGTCCGTTCTCCTCGCGCAGCGTCAGGCGCACGAGGATTCTGGCAGGGGCAGGTTTGAAAGGTGAGAAGCGTATGTGAAACTTCTGAACGCCGTCCAGAAGGAGAATATTGGTGGATTTGTCGTAGACGACAGAAGTAATGGTTATATCTATGTGAGGGGACATTATGCGGTACCATCTAATGCTCTACTTGAGCGGGCATGATTGGAGAGTATGGGGCGCGCACTGATAGATTCCCAAGACTGTTTGTCTGGAGCCAGGACTCGGGGTGACGCTGCAAAGTGGGTGGCGAAAACCAGCATCTGAAGTGAAGTATCGCAGCAGCGCGGCTTTCTGGATGTCTGGCGAAGCAGCTGCTGTGATGAGGGATACGACCTTACTCACTTCACCAGCGGGGTCTTCCATCGACGTCACTGGCAGGACGCGTTATTTACTCGCCAAACAAACATGGCCCTCGGTGCATCCTTGAAGTCGGCGAAGCAATGAAGACTGCATTTTTGTATTCGATACACGCTCGATGAAATCGACCGAACAGTCGAATGTATGCAAGAGGGTATATGAGTCGTCCGCAATGATCCATTAAGTAATGTAAGAAGTAAACTCGAACTCTCCACTGGCAGCTCATAAACACCACCCAATGGCACTAGCCACATCCCTCACCCCCCTCCGCTCTGAAAGCTCCAGCGCAAGCGCAAGACACTCCCGCTCCCTATCTTTCCTATCCTGCATCCCATACGCCTTCCCAAGAAAGTACCACGCCTCGGGGACATCCCCACCCAACTCCCTGTGTCAAGCGCGCCAGCATCCCCGCCGCCAGATCTACATTCGCCGGGTCCACCTCGTCCGGCGGGATCCGCGACGAGCCCTCCGGGGTGAGATACAGCCGGCAGATGTGCACCGACGCAGACACGTTTTCCGGATCGATGAACAACGCCTTTTGAAACGCGTCGATCGCATGCTGCGGCTGCCCCAGCGCGAAGTGATACAGGCCAAGCTGCTCTCATGTGAGTTCGGAAGAAGCGAACAAAGAAGGCAAAAACGCACTTGCACCCAAACAGCCGGGTTGCCCTCATCCTTCACCTCCGCCTCCTGAATCGCCCCCTTCGCCTGCTCGATCTTGCCCAGCCGTCGAAACGTCGCCGCAGACATCACCCATAGGTCGCTCTCCAACCGAATCTCTCTCGGGCTCCGGTGATTCCATTTAGACTGCTGGGTCGCAGGGAGCGCGGGCGGCGGAGGCGGAGGCGGCGAAGCGCTAGGCTCTATTGAATCCCGGCGAATGAGGGAACCCACCATCCGTCGGCGGGAGTGTATCGACGACGCTTGATACGACGTCGGCCGCAGCACGGCATGGAAATCTAGTAAAAAAAATGTCTCGTCAAAAGACGGACCCAATTGGTTACGAACGTCACTCACTCGGCGTCGAATTCGTCCTCCTTAGATGCCCATGCCGCATCGTCCCATTCCGCAACGGCCCATTCCGCACCCCACTCCCGATCTTCTTAGAAATAGTGCTGATCCGCGCCTGCCCCTGCTTCACCTGGTCCTTGAGCATCTGCTGCATCTTCTTCGGCTTCCGCTCCAGAGACAGCGACCGTTTCAGCGTCCCGGGGCCGCTGCTACCGTTCACAGCAGTAGCACCAGGCGTGCCGGCTCCTCCGCGTATTTTTCTCCAAGCACCTTGTTGTCCGCCGACGTCCGCGCCGTCTCGTCGGGAGTGGCAGGCGAGATGGTAATAGGAATGGCGGTGGGAGGGACCAGCGGCCCATCATCATCGCCACAGCGGGTGCTGCAGCCATCGGCTCGGGTGGCGGGGGTCGACGGAGCTCTTTTCATGGGACGACCGGGACATGGAGAGGACCAGTTCAGACGGCGATTTGAGGTTATTCATACCTGCCGGTTGCTTGTCGCTCTCTGAAGCCGCGGCTAGCAGAATCGGTTTAGCAAGAATCATCGAAGTGAATGAGAGTGCATACTGGCAAGCCCGCGCCGCTCCGCAATCCACTGGAAGACCTCAAGCCACTTTTCCGCCGCGCCCTCCGCGCCCTCCACGTGCTCGATGAGCGCAACCTGCGTCATCCTTAGCTGCAGCGAGTATTCAAACATCTCCTGCCGCGAGGGCGCAGAGTGGTCCGCCATGGGTAGCAGCAGATCAGCTGCGGGCGGCATAACCACTTTCGGGCCGCTGAGCAGAAACATCGGTGCAGGCTGTGGCGGAACCCTCTCGGGACTACTCGTATCCGGCAGCCCGTCGATCACCCTATCCGTAGCGCCATAACCGTGGCCATTCGACGGCTTCCCGCTTCCGTTCGCAAGCCCCTCCTCCTCCCCCGCCGGGGCCGCCTCTCCGATATCCGCGCCCTGCTCCAATATCTCAACCGCCGCCTTCCACTGCTCCGCCGTGGCGAGCAACAGACCGATGAGATGCCAGTAGCGGATTTCCTTCGGGTCGCCTTCGACGGCGAGCCCGGCGTTGTGGATGGCCTGCTCGAGGTCGTACGTCGGCCCTGCGCGCGCGAATGACAGCGCAAGGTGATAATATGCGGACGGCGCGGGATGCGCGTCTACTGACCGAAGGAACGCGGCGTGAGCTGCTAGGAGGCGTTTAGGTCGGCTTTGTGGGTCCCGTTCTACATCACGTCATACGTAAACAGAGCAATCACGCTTAGATAGTGGAGACTTGCATACCTTTGAAAGCAGTCACGGTATTCCACACGCCGTCGGCGAGATCGTAACTGGCGGTGAGCTCAATTTCGGCGGGATCAAGCCGCGTTCGCGCCAGCGTAAGCATCCTCCCCGCCTCCCTGACGTCCTCCATCCCATCATCAGCCAGCGCCGCAGCCTTACACAACATCCGTGCCCCAGCAACGAGCGTCTCCGCCCAATTTCGATTCGAGTCCGTGAACTCTGTGACGCGCCCCCCGCTCGCCTCCCACGCCTTCTCCGTGATCTGCACGTACAGCTTCAGCGTGCGCTTCGCGAGCGGGGTGTCGCCCGAGACGTGCAGGAGGCGCGTCATGTGCCGCAGGATGCGCTGCGAGTTGAACGTCATGCGCGTCGCCCACCACAGGACCTGCGCGACGTGCGAGTGAATACACGGGTACAAGAGGATGAATGAATCAGGAGGGACTCACATCGACGACCCAACCAGCATAGTCGCCCACAGCCCCGCTGGCTTCCCACACAGCGACGCACAGATCGATGAACTCTTCCACCTTGACGTTCCTCTGCCCGCGCGCGGGAAGCGCGTCGACACGCTCAAAATGGCACGGTATTCCTGAATCACAGACCGCGCGGTGTGCAGCCACGGCGGGGGCT
Source organism: Panellus pusillus (assembly GCA_013387415.1). Taxonomy (NCBI): domain Eukaryota; kingdom Fungi; phylum Basidiomycota; class Agaricomycetes; order Agaricales; family Mycenaceae; genus Panellus; species Panellus pusillus. The sequence continues at coordinate 4,290 of QVIE01000371.1, read as the reverse complement.
TGCCGAGGTCGCCCAGTGACGGCGGCGGCGGCGTCGAGGGACTACCATTCCGCAGGACCAGCGCGCGGATGTACAGCACCGAGATCGTGCTCCTATGCGTGGTGCGGAAGTTGGACGGCCAGTAGGCGCTGCAGGTCGCGTACTGCGCAAGCCACGTCCACAGCGCCGCGTCTTCGCGCTGGAGATCGCTGGTGCGCGCGCTGAGGGCGGTGGCGCGCCAGATGATGTATTCCACCCAACGCCAGAGCTCGCGGTAGCGCGTGAAGGACGCGAAGTTGAGTTTTCCGGAGGCGGCAGCGACGGGAGTGGTGTTGGAGACGAACTCGGAGGCGGTCATCGCGAGAAGGGGGAGAGCGTCTGAGTATACTGCCAGGGCCTTGTCCGGCTCCGAGGGGTACAGTTTTTCGTGCGACATGCCTTGTACGTATGAAATGAAATGAGACGATGCAAGCACAGAAGCAGCAGAACGCACCCCGCAAGCAGATGCTGCGAAACGATTCGGTCATTGCCCAGGCACGGCCGTCGTTTACTTCGAATGTTACGCTCGAAATACTTCCGGCTGCGGAGGAGGTCGACGACTCGACGCCAGGGACCTGGAGTGAAAGTGTCGTACTCCGGACAGTCAGATGCGCAGGGATGTGTTCGTTCACATGGGACACGTCGGGAACTTTCTTCAAATGCGCTAGACACTCCGCGGGGTCGCCGAGGGCATATGCGTAGTACGCTAGAGCAAAGTTGAGCGTCTAGAAAAGAGTGAATGGTCATCGGGAGACGTCTATGCACTGCGCGCACATCGAAATTGGAAGACTGCAGCTTCTTCAAAATTTCATAGCCCTCCGAAGCCTCCGCGAGGCGCTCCTCCGGCAGCATGCACTCGTTGGACAGCTCCAGCGGGAACTCGCCGTGCTTCGGAGGGTCGTCAATATCCTGGTCCTTGGAATTCGCAGCCAAGAGCAGGGCCAGGGCATGCGTCTGCGACGCGACTTGCGCAACATCCTTGTAGCCCGTACAGTGCTTGTTGAATTTCCGAAATAATTCGGACCACGAGAGCGCGGTTCCGTTCGGGGTCTTCGCTGGGAACTGGGCAGCCACTCTCCAGCAGTGAGGGCGGCCCTGAGCTGGGACCAGTAGTACTTGTCCTTGCCGGACATGGCACTATTGCGATCCGATTACTTACGTAATCGAGCTTTTGATTTTTCGAGGTAGGGAACTTTCATAAACGCGCTTATGTAAAGCAGAACTAATTCCCAGAACTGCTGGAGGATTGTACATGGGATCCTACCAACCACTTTCGCCGGAACTCCTGTGTCCCAATCATTTCCACTGCCGCTTGCGTGAGTGCAGAGGCAGACCTCTCCGGATCTCCTGTGGGATTTGCTTGTACCTCATCCTCTCCATAAATTGGTCCCAGTCGTGTCCACATTTGTACCGCACCGGCCCAAGCCTCATAAGCCTTGCGTGCTTCCCCATCTAAAAGAGACAGGTCAATGGTAACTTTGTTCATCTATGAGAAGAAAACAAACCGAGATTGGTCGTTGAACCTTTCCACTGCATACATGCAGACTTTTCAGCATTCCGATACATGGAGCTTTTATTCTTGAATGTCTTCTCCTTCCACCGGCAGGCCTTGAGGACAGATTTCGAGGTGAGCTTATGGTTTTCGCCCTCTACGGTGAATGTGACGGAACTGGAATTGTCGAGTCCCAGAGCCTTCAAGAGGCGCAGCATGGCTCCGTGGTTCTCGATCATCGTCACCAGACTCGCTTTCACATCCGCGAAACACGCTGCATGAAATTCTGGATCTCCGAGAGGAGGAGTGAGCGTTGGGAGAATCTGCAGGATTGCATGTTTCTCTCTTGAAGAACCGGAGCGGTCACGATGTTCCCGACTATAAGGGCTAGGACGGACAGGGGGAGATGGAGAGCGTCTAGCGCAGAAGGATGATACTGGGAGGCTTGGGTTGTCAATGCGACCCTGGGGTATAGAACCCCCATTCAAAACTTTAGATAACTTTGGGTGGTCCACTGCAGGTGACGGTGTTGGTGGATGATGCTCAGAGAGTAGGGAGTCCGCGGATTCTAGTTTTTGAGGTCTCGGATCGGGGTCATGGTCGAGGGTGAATATCAGAACAAAATGTGTTTCCGGCCGAATACCCATAGGGCGATGGTTGTTGAAGAATTCGGAAGACTCCCGATCCGAAGTAATAAGAGCAGAAATGACCTCCCCACGAGTATAAGAGGGAGTATGTTGTGTCTGCCGACGCTCGACTTCCAAATTCACCTGGGCGAGCCGCCCGAGGAATTGGTATCCATGCGTTGCACTCCTATACACGGGGGAGAAGCATGGCTGACGAGTGCTACTGACTCGGACTGTTTGTGGGTTGGGGTACGTCCCATTTATGAGTTCCGACAGCACCGGCTCCTCAACAAAGAACGCCTGGGATTTCAGCGCAGCACGGAGGCTTATGATCAGGGCTGCGATCCGCACTGAAGAGGCATCCTTCCGCGAAATTTTGAAAGAGTGTGGGAGAGGAAGTCGAGGAATGACCTGGAAAAACCCACTGCCATGCTGCCGTGCGACTAGAAGAGAACAGCTAATAGTAGTGAACACAGGATAGGCTTGTGTATTGAAACGCTCTCCCAAGATTTGGATGCGGACCGACAAACGAAGGACCTACAGAGGTATAAATTATGGCCAAAAGTACAAGAAAAAAAAATCCACCAATTCTGGATGTAGCTTGCATAGTCCACGCGTTGTGGATGGTGGACTATCGTGGAAATAGAACTTGAACGTTTGAACTTGAAGCTCTGATGGCTGTGCACTGCCACAATACGATTTCTCGTAAAACTAATGCGATGATAGAAAATACTGCATTCTCGTCTTCGGGCGCAGATGCGATAACCCGCACACTGGACGTCCGTCCCGAGAACACGGCCGCCGAGTCCCAGCTAGACGAGTACTACGAGATCCAACGAACCACCGCAGAAATCATCTCGGGCGACTACAAACGCATCGCGCTCCAATTCCCCGACGAACTCCTCCACGACTCCGTGCCCATATACCGGCGCCTCAAGCCGGGGTAGGGCCCGGCAGAGAGCTCTACGTGCTCGCAGATACGTCCTACGGCAGGCACGTCGCCGTCCGCTCGTGAGATGCTCTTTAAATGTGACTGTGCGGTAGTTGCTGCGTGGACGAGGTAGCGGCACCGGCCAGCACGTCGGACGCGGACGCGATGGTGCACTACGGCCATGCGTGTATGAGCCAGTATGTATGTATCGGCTCCTTATTCTCGTTGTATCTCATATGTTTTCGCGTGCAGGACGTCGCGGCTCCCGGTGATATATACGTCTTCGGCAAGAAGCCCATCGATGTGGCCGATTGCGCCCTACGCGTCGCCGAGGTATTGAAGGCACCAGCGCAAGAATCCAGTTCGACGTGGCGTACATTCACCAAGCCAGTAAGAGGACAGGCGCTGTATATTTGTCCCCACCGCTAAATGTTGCTAGAAAGCATCGTCGCTGCTCTGCGCCAGGCTATACAAGTCCCCATATCGACACCATACATCAGCCTGGTGTCTGCGCCTTCGCAGACGCCCTCGAACTCGCCAATTCTCAATCCCGAGACGCGGACCCGGCACCAGACAGCATCGTTTACATCGGCGCCGAAAGCCTCGGTCTCACAAATCTTCTCATAACCCATGCAGACTGCAGCGTACGTTCTCCGCTTCCGATCTCCGCTATGTATCCTCACCCCGCACTGTAGGTCTACTCCTACGACCCCGCCTCAAAGACAGCGCGGCTCGAATCCGTGCGCACCAACCGTCTACTAATGCGGCGCTACGCGCCGTCCAAAAAGCGCGCGACGCAGACGTCTTCGGCATCCTCGTCGGCACGCTCGGCGTCGGTGCGTCCCACACACACACTCACCCCAAGCGCCCGCCACTCACCGCCCGCCGACGCAGCATCGTACCTGCCCTGATCAAGCACCTCCGGCCCTCCTTGCGCGCGCACACAAAAAGAGCTACACCGTCAGCGTGGGCAAGCTCAACCCCGCGAAGCTCGCGAATTTCATGGAGATCGGGTGTTTTTGTGCTCGTCGCGTGTCCGGAGAACAGCCTCATCGAGGCGAGGGTGCGTAGCAACTGCAGATTCCGTGCCGAAGTGATGTCGAGGTTCTGGGCAGGACTTTTTGCGGCCTATCATCACGCCGTATGAGCTGGAGGTCGCGCTGCAAGCGGAGCAGAGCTGGACGGGCCGATATGTGCTGGACTTTGGAAGCTTCTCGCCAGCT
>QVIE01001801.1:0-17480 GCA_013387415.1 Panellus pusillus | reverse complement strand
CTATTGCGACGACTGGAACTGTTGACAAAGATGATGTGGTGGTTTTATTACCCCTCGCCTCGATGGGATTACCCACGCACCTCGTGATATCGTACACTCGGGACTTTCTGACAGACATCAGAAACTCTGTCTGGATGACTTTTCGCACCGGCAGAACCAAAATTCTACTTGGCTCCTCGAAGATTTAGCGCCGGAATGATTCCGCGTGTTCGTGTTGTCATTCAGTACCTGATCCGGAAGATCACCATTCCAGATTGCCAGCCAACGCCTCGGACGTGGTGCACGCGGAAGGGAGAGACGGCAGTGGGAATATTCTTAGTCGAGCCGAACATGATGCCGGCCGGCGATCTACCCAAGGATGCGGATGAGGGAATGGTTGAGCTCATTCATTTCGTCAGAGTGCGCGGAGGCTATAATGGATCTCCACCTTGACAATCCCCCGCACGAGCCACTTCCCGGCAGATGCTGTTGCAATCGGTGCTATCCATCTCTTCGTCCGGCTCAACAATATCAATGGGTCGCTGTCGATCCTGCCCCCACGACCTCGCTTTCCAGTCGCTCACACTACCGATGAGCAACGCGAGGGAATCTATCAAGAGCTTATTCGCTGGCGGCTGACACACTGGCGCGACCATTGGAGAGACCAGTGGCCCAGTTACGGTCCAAAATGCCTTGGTTTCGGACGCAGACCTTAACACGCTCGCCAATCCATGCCGGGTCGTTGGAGAGTGCCGAAGAAATGCTTCCATTCACTCACATTGTACACTGGGAGGAGCTTTCGCACCCCCTTTCGAAGCGCTCCGAGCCAGCAAGTTGCGATTCGATGTTGTCCCCGAAATCGATGACACCGCCTCGGAGGAACCTCAGGCCGTAGTTCGGGAATCGGTTCCTGCAGAAATGGATGAACCACGAGAAAAAAAACGAAAAGTGGGAAAGCTTCAACAGGGGGAAATTGTATTTCGAGTTGAATTAGGCTACGTAATTAGTCCATTTCAACCTCGTCTTCATCATCATGGAATCGTATCGCCCACAGACCGGTTGGTTGGTCTTCTTCATCATCAAGGAAAATATACGGCCGCTCTGAATCCAGCATTAGCTCTCGTTCGAGATCATGGAGTTCAGCTTTCTCTGGTGGGACTCCATGCCGCAGAGGTGGGAGGCATGTCGTTTTCGTGACGAGTCCGGAAGCGCAGATAGTGTCGGCGAAGGTGTTTTGCATGCCCACCCTCGGGACCGGCCAGACGCTGCAAAGCCACCACGGTATAGATCGATTACTGCATGCTGAGAGGGTGTATCTGCAGCGAAGTCGAATATTCCCTCGGTACAAAGGTGTTTGAGAAGTAACCCAACGTCTTTGTCCTGTCGAACTTTGGCGTGGTGTTTATTCTCGATGTCGACGCCCAACTCCACGCAAATCTGGTCGGTAAGATTCTGGACATGCCCCAGGGCTGGAGTAATTTTTTCCAGTAGTGCCGGCCGCGCATTGACTCCATGTGCATGAGATTTGATTGATTTATTGAACTGCTCAACCCGAATGTCAGTTTCCTTGAAAGTGGTAGCCCGGCCGGCATTGTTAATGAGCATTCCACTGCGGAGAATAGGAGAAATATCGGCTGGCCAGTCATGGTTGAGGTTGTGAAGAAGCTCCATCAACTCATTGGCGTAGTTGTATCCGCCACCCGCATAATACATGGGCACCCAATATTTGAGCATCCGTTCCATGCGTTCTGGATGTCCATGCTTGATTGCGTGGCGCATTTCCCGCAGCGTCATGAGGTCGTGCATTAATAAAACTGCATGGCCAGAAGGAGTGTTCCCAGGAACCGTCTTGACGCCATCGGCCTCAAGGCGGTCGAGCGACGGCATGAGTAAATGGGATGTAATCTGTGAACAAAGGCTCATAAAGCCCTCATCTGTCATGCTCTGGCCCAGTTCCTCTGGCAATGGAATGTGCAGCACCGACATTGCGGCTTTCAAAACAAGCGCGCGAAGTACCACATCGAGGAAGCGAAGCCATGCATAAAAATCGATCTTGCGCAAATTGATGTCGTCGCGATTGGGAAGTTTCTGAAGGAGGGTCATGAGGCTTACACCGTCCTTGTCTGCTCCACCCCAGTAATTTTTCCCGATGTTGCTGATCATGTTCATGCAGATGTGCATGATGCCGCTGAGCATTGCGAAGCTCGAAAGGTGATCAATGCGGTCTTCGGAACGGTCCAGGGACTGTTGGTCCTGTGCGGCCCGTGCGCGAGCGGTGGTGAGGCGGTCTCCGAGAAGGAATCCGAATCGCTCTTCAAATATTTCCTTCGGCATGGCAAGAACATCCCGAAAATAATGCCCCATAACAAGCATATTCCCGCGAGTTGAACTCTGCTCCTGGTCGTAGGTCGGGAGGAAGCATTCCTCGGTTTTATCAGCAGGTAATGCATGTGGGTCAAAAAACTGAGGAATAGAGCTGCGATGCTTTGACCATGGTCGGACCGCATCCACAAGGATTGAAGCAACGTGGATTGTGGAATTGCGAGAAAATTGACCTTGGTCGGCGTGGTTGGGGAGGATTTCACTGAGCGACCGATGTGGAGGAAGTCTGTGACGAGTGCCAGCAGTGGTTGCAAAGCTGTCTATGCTGGCGAGCTGTTTGGCCATCCCAGGCGGGGATCCTGGTGGTAGGCGGAGGACAACAAGTAGTGCCGACACTTGATCATGTGTCACCGAACTGTGAGTTGCAGAGGTCTCCCAGGCATGCTTCATCCAGTTGAAATTGTCGTATGGAAGGAGGTGCAGCTTGGTAGGATCATTGGCGAGATTAATGGCGAGCTGGATTGAATCCTTGGTGACATAAATGACCGATTTATTCAAGAAGGGGTAGGAAGAGCAAAATCCGTAGCGATTGAGGATTTTTACAAGTTTCTTGGAGGCACGGTTATCCCAAAGCATGAGTGAGTTAATTGCTGGATGGTACGAGGTCAAGCGACTGCGCAAATTCAAAAGCATGGATGTGACCATGGCCCGGCCCTACTTTTTCTCGTGAGTAAAATAAAAACAGCAGAGCATTAATATGCCGACCATGTCTGGACTTCGGGAACCAGAGTGCTTTGGTTCAGTCTTGCCGATGACCGCCTTCAAAATGTATTGCAGATGCGGCAAGGTACGGTCATAGCGGTCGAGCAAGTCCCGGATTCGAAACGACTGCAGCATCCCGACACGCATGTCTGTGGCTTTGACACGGAGGAACTCGGCGTCCGAGTAATGGGGGCCCTTGGATGCCTGATCTGTTAACCAACTAGCCTCCCTCCCGCAAATTTCAGAAGCCTTGCCGATAATGCCATCGGCCAACTCTTCGTCTCTCTTCCAACGCTCCGCAATACCTACTTCTAACAGATGTTTCGCCCCGCCACTCTGGAAGTACATGCTGGTGGAATTTGTGATAGAGCCGTTCTCCGACGTGAAGAGTGTGTGGAGAAGCAGGCGCAGAGAGAACCGGCCAAGATTTTGCTTCATAAACTGAAGCACCGCTATAGCTTTCTCTTCGTCACTTCTCTTCGGGGCTCGTGCATTTGCTGGATCGAATGCACCATCGTCGCTGTCGTCCTCCGGAAGATCATCTGATCCCAGTTCAACAAACGGGACATCATCCGGAAAATCAAGTTCTGGAAGCATGGGGCCAGCAGGGCTGGATGGTGCACCGACTGTACTCGTGGCGTCCCCGATATCGAAGCCATCGGAATCCAATTTATGGTGTACCACGCGAAGTCCGTAGTTATGGCTCATTTACGGCTTTCGAGGCTTTCGGAGTTGCGGGGAATCAATGACAAGAGGTCCATTCATGATTATTGTGCATACAGTGGAATGAGAGGGCCCTACAGAGGCGCGATACGGGAGGGAGAGGTACGGGAAGAAGCCTGATAGTGGCGGTGCTACTACGTGATGGCGCATAGCGCAAGGGTCCGGCTATCGTACCGGTTAGATCCCAGACTGTCACGACAGGGCTCCCAGATTGGGATGTCGTGACAGTCGGGCACTGAGACTACGGCAACACCACCAGCGCCCGGAGGTTGCAACATAGCAACTATAGCTTGTTGGTTCATAGCGGCCTCAACCGCGTTCGCAAAGCCTGGTTCAAGTACAGAAAGGATCATCTCTACCAACTGTTTATTGGTAACGAGAGCCGACCCTTTCAATAATTTCCCAGCCTCATTGACGAAAGCAATACGGAATCGTCGTAATTTCCCGAGTTCGGCGCGGGTAATTACTCCATTCTCATTGCATATTTCTTTGAGACGGGCTAGAGATCCCTGATCCATATCCTCGACTTCGGGATATAGTTGAAGGATTTCCTTCTTCCAATTTTCGAACGTTCCCGCAGCGGGGTACGATGGAAGTAACATCCATTGTTCACGGATGTTGAAATGATCGAGGTAATCAAGCAGCAATTGCTTCTGCTTGTCCTCATCAACGACTCCTCCACTCTTGAAGACCGTCTCGCAGTTTCTAAGGAAATTCCTCAGACTGCCAGTGGACTCTCCATCGAATTTCGGACGATTCTGGTCGTAAGACGCAGGTATTTTAAAAGATGACATTTTGGTACGGGGTGTTCGGTTTGAATTGAATTGTCTTGAGGGTCTCGGGATGTTTGACCGAGCGAAAGGTGTAGTAACTGATTCGGAAGGACCTGGTGTAGGTTCCAACGGAGTCAAAGAACTCGAAGACGTAGTAGTCCTTCTAATTCTGTGGTGTTCGAGCGGCGGAACCAAAGTTTCCTTGGCTCTAAGCGATGTTCTGGTCTGTCGACCTGAAGTAACTGGTGCGGTAGGTCGTAGTCTACCTGCGCTTAACTGTCCCTCTGTTCTTAAGAGTACAGGGAAGTCACCAGAATTTTTGTTTTGTATCGCCTTCTCCTTGTCTTTAGGAGGAATAGCGAAACTGGTTTGGTAGGGGTGTCCGAGTAAAACTCAGACGTACAACAACACGAAAACTCGATTTATAGCTCTGAAAGAGACTCTAACCCTCCCTCGCGGTGGGCTCCAGGTGATGAGTCTGCGCGAAACCTATAGAAGAAACTATTCACAATGATTCCGTTCAGAAAGTCGATCGGAACAGTATAAAACTGTACTGATTTAACTCTCCACACGAGCTCGTAGCGAGTGATTCCCTCAGTAGATGCCGCCGAGTATAAGTCCCTAGTACAGGGCCTCGAAGAGGTTGTAGGGAAGGCTATTATCTCAGAAGAGCGTTCAAAAGAGTAGTGTTGCGAATAATACCCTTGGAATGACCAAGTAATACGATTCTAAAGCTTTTGTATTCGATTTAGAGCTTCTCAGCTGTATTCCACACAAATGTACGATAGATAGACCGGAGCAAACGGCTCAACAGCAATTTATAAGACTGATAGTCTTGGGAATGCGACCCAAATCAAGCTTCCGATCCAAAACACGCTCGGAATGGTATAACAACGTCTAAATTCGACGCGACCGATACAACACGGATTTGTACGCTTTGTTCCCGAGTGCCGTTCGATAGGAATCCCTAAGATTCGTTTATTCCAAGCTCAATCTCACAATTTCCAACAATAGCAAGTAAAAGTTTTGATATTCACTATTCAACTGATAGTAGAACGTCGAAACCCAAAAATACTCTTATTCCGAATCGTAGCGTTTTATGGCTACTAGCTCACGGAATGGCTCAGTTCTCTCCCTGAAGGATCGATCTGCAACCAAGGTATTCGCTACCCAAGTATTCTCTGTCGATTTCGAGATATTCTACACTACTTATACATGTTCGGAATAATATTTAGCAACATAGGAGCAATAGCTATTATTAAAAGTCCGCCAAGCCGCTCTGGAATTCGGTATGTAGTCGTTCCGATTGGTTGTTGAGGCGGTCACGCCATTATTATGTGCTTGAGGTGAAATTCCAACGCCCGGTCAACGAAACTCCGACACTAGGGGTGTCTTGGCTTGTTGAACCCTCCGATGGAATGTCGATTTCCTTGGTTTGTAGGCCTCTCCCGTAAGCTAAAAGGCTAGTACTGTGTTGTACGAGTCCGTAGCAACAGGGAGATACCCATATTGTGTAGGTTCCGAGGTTGAACCACGAAGATATGCTCCGGAAGGTCGGCCGTGATTAGACTCCCAGACTCGAGTCTAGTGATCTGATCATGATTCCCTTCGGAATAGACGTCGGAACACAGCGGAAGCCATGCCGATCGTATTCGTTGTGTTTCTAATAACGTAGGTGCCCAGGTGGAATGCATGTCTGGTTGGAACCAGCCTGTAGAGTGTCCTTCCAAAGGATCCGACTCTTGGAAGCTGTAATTCCCATGGGTATAATAGACTAGCACATCTCCTACATGTTTCGGAGCGAGGCAGGCAACCATATCCGGGGCTTATTCCTTCAACAGTCCGTTACTCAGCGCATCACGGTCCAACTAGCTGCCTCTGGGCTCAGCACTAGTCCTTATTCCGAGTATGATTCGCATGGGAATGGGTTCGGGAATCGCGAAAAATAGCGTTTTCTCCCTATGGTCATTTTCCTAGCTTATCACCGCGATGCCTACGCCGCCTACGACCGCCTCCCCGTCATCGCGCCCAAGTCTGCTGAGCTCGCACAGCTCAAGCAGAGGTTCCCGAATATCAAGTATTGGAACAGCACTGATTTCACCGCTCCCAAGAAAAGCGACGTTGCGGGCAGCCTTCGGAAGGGAAGAAGCGCTGGGTCAACGGACAAGAAGAAGGGAATCAATAACGCGGGGCTGTACGTAGAGCGCGCGGATGGGGAGATCGTCGATGGTGTTGAGTTCGGGGAGATCCGCGAAACCTTGAATATCCTCCTCACTGACCTTCTCGCGGCAGGCAAGACACCATCGCGTCTCTCGCTGGTGGGGGAAGAGGTGCGGGGAGCGCTCGTTTACAAGCTTGAGCAGCGCTACCCTTACCTCCAGTATTGCACGTATCACTGGAAGGCACTCCGTGTCATTCAAGGGCGATATGGGTCTTGGGCACGCCCTCGTGTTCGCAACGGCCAAATCAAGGACGACGGAGACGATGTGGATGACGATGCGGATGACGACGACGACACCCCGACTGGAGCCAAGCGCAAAAGCCTTGATCCCGACCCCCAGTCGAAGCGCCGTCGCAAGGGGTCAAATGCAGAACCTGCCGCACCTCCGCTTGTACCTACCCCAGCGGCCGAATCAGCATCAGCACCCCCGCCCCCTTCTGCAACTCAGCTCAATGCTCCGCCTCCTCCCACGCCCCAGCCCCATGTTCCGCTGCCTCCTTCGCCTCAGCCTGACACGCCACATCTTCCCGCACCTCAGCCAAATGCCCAGACGTTACTTGTTCCCCTGCTCGTTCCCCCACAGCCAGAAGAGCTCAATCCCGGGCAGATGCTGCCTGCGCCTCTCCCGGGACCTGGGAACTTCATTGAGGAGGATGTCTTGTGCGTATTCCGCATTTCTGCTTGACTTACGTGACTGATGGGTGCGCGACAGGGAAAATGTTATTGTACATCCACCATCGTCGCCGCCACTGCCTCCGACAGGCTTGGCGACCATATCCGCATTCCCGGTGGCGCCGGAGGCCCCCGCTAGCACAAAAGGCAAGCCCTGCAAGCCTCATCCCAAGTTTTTGACAGCACGGTAAGTCGGATATCGCTTGTATTAGCATGGATAACTAACAATGTATAGGAACCTCTGCTGCATTGTCTTTGCAGACGAGAAGAAGGGCACAACACAGGAATTCGAAGCATATTGGACAGATCTCGATCCCCGCACAAAGGTGGTACGTGCACGCATTATCATTACTTCCAATTCGACCTCATCTTGTGATACAGGCATTTACGAAGTACGAGAACGAGCTGGTGAGCTTTTCATGTGTCTACTCCATCATTCACGGGCTGATAGTTTCCTTTTACTTCAGAAAAGCACCAAGCCAAAGCCTGCCGGGCCCCCCACTGTGGATGTGGTTCGTCTCCGAATTGCGGCGCTGCTGGCACCCCCAGCATAGATCCAGGGTACCGGGGGCGGTGCCGCAGAGCACGGTCGCAAGCAACTATGCGGGGCGGATATGTATATGGAGCGGCGGCGTGCGTGCGCGTGCATGGAGCGGCGGCGTGCGTGCGCGTGTATGGAGCGGCGGCATGTGTGCGCGTGTATGGAGCGGCGGCGTGCGTGCGCATGTATGGAGCGACGGCGTACGCGTGTATGGAGCGGCGGTGCTTACTAGTAACGTAATCGTTTCAATCGATTGGTTTTCATTCCTTTTGATACCATGTGAGGTGTCGATCGATTGGTTTTTATTTCTTATGATACCATGAGAGAGAGCTCTGTGCGAGCGATTGAAAGCGATCATTGCTGAGAACACCTCATACCATTGATTTTCATTGCATCTCATATGGCGATGTATTACCGGGTGCTCAGAAACGAGAAGTAATTAAAAGTGATCATTATACCACCATCTGTTTTGCTTCCCTTTGAACGCCTATGATCACCAATTGTTGGGACACTTTTGGTGATTGCAGACAATCCAACGACATTGAATTGTATGTGCGTATTTAATGTGTTTACATTACTTCTGATACGAGCGAGTTTTCACTGGGCGTCACGGCTGATCGGCCGAAACCCGCCAGGTACACGATGCTAGCAATTGATCAGGAACCCTTTGCGGTGTTCCGATCATGGCCGAATCATGATTCAAAGTCTCAAACAATCGGATCGTGAAGATGGAAGTTCGGCGTTCGGACGCGTTCGGACGCGTTCAACTACTTGGCACCTTCGGCGAACCCCGAACTGAACTGTGCGTTCAGGTTCGGGCAAATTTTACAAAAGTATGAACCTTGAACCCTGAACCCGCGTTCGGTCCGGTCCGGTTCGGGTTCGAACGCGTTTTCAGAACCGAACCTGCCCGGCACTAGTGCCAGCTGCGCTCCTGCGGGAATTGAACAGTGTTTGAGCCGTGCCAGAGGCTGATCCAGGTACTGAGGTGCCGGATGGGCCCTACATCTCATCAGTATGCGTGTCATCAGGGATGAGAGCTGTGAGTTACCCAGGATGGAGAACTGACGCCGGCCTGCGGCATGAAAGTTGGGGTGGGGACCTAAAATAGAGTTAGCCATCGCTCAGTCCAGGGTGTATAACAGCAGCGGTACCGAAGAAGCATTACGGTTACCCGCAAGAGGGGGTATATCGGCTCTCGGGATAGAAGAGGTACCCTGGTTACGAGCTCAGAAAAAGCCTGAAGTAGGACAAGATTGTTCACCGTTTGCGCCAAATTAGGGTCTGAAGGGATCGCAGACTTGAAAAAGGTGCTAGTATCCTGTGGAATCAGCTTGAGCAAGAGACACAATAAAAGACGGAGGGGAACAACGCACTGGTGGCGTGTAATTGCGCTGCGGCGGTTGATAATGCTGGCTTCCGAAGCAACCACAGATGCCACAGGGTGTCAAAGCCAGCGAAACACCCGGAGCCACTGAAGTAGGCTCATAGAGGCCGCAGCCGGCAAGACACTGACGGTTGTTACAGTGTGCGAGATCGTCCAGAGAAATGTTCCTCATCGCAGATTGAAGAGAGCAGAGATGGAAGGAGGGATTAGACAAAGTGGAGAAAGGCCTAGCGGGGCGAAGTCGAAAAGAAGGAAGAAAAACGATTTTCCGGAATGCATGAAGCAGTCTATATTGTAGCTCGCGATAAAAGGCGGTAGCTTTAGGCGATCCGAGAGAAAGACCTGCAATCATACATTCCAGGGCACACAGCACATGGAGAGGCGCCACAGATGGGTCAACCGAAAGCCGCAAAAAAAAATTCAAATGAGTGATATCGCCTGGCTCCACAGTTGAAGCCTCCCGGCGCCCACATGATCGCGGCGTAAGCCGGATAATATTGCCGGTACAGACAACCCCAGCAGTGGCTTAGGAACACATACTGGAACGTTGCGTTGTCAACGGTCGTCTTGAATGCTCCCAGACAGGTTATCTGCCCAACACAGGGCAGATCTACGCTTCCGCGGTAGGGAAGAATCCTGAAACCGCGGTCAAACACAGGGCAGATCTACGCTTCCGCGGTAGGGAAGAATCCTTGAACCGCGGTCAAACACAGGTTATCTACCCAACACAGGGCAGATCTACGCTTCCCCGGTAGGGAAGAATCCTTAAACCACGGTCAAACACATTGCCGACCCGCAGTCCTCTATTCGATTTGCGCCATAGACGTGCGAGAGGGAAAACGGTAGGACGCTCCCGAAGCTGCACACGTTGCAACAGGCACGAGCGCAGATTTGATATTTGCCGAAGATAGTAGTCGCACATTCGATTCAATTTGTGTTGATGAGCGAATTCGGACATGTCGACAGAGAAATGAGCTGGCAATTGCCGTGATGGCACGTTGATGTAATCAGAATCATGTCATCACGCGTTTGGCGCGCGAGCGCTCCGGGACATATCTTGCATAGAAGCACGGAATAATTCACTCAACCCGCAAAGGGTGACCCCCGAGCCAGGGCAGCTGCTGCAGAGGGGCACCCTTTGCCGGGTTGAGTGAATTATTCCGAATCCTACAATGTGGTGGAGGGTGGCTCCCGAGCCAGGGCAGCTGCTACAGAGAGACACCCTCCACCACGTTGTAGGCTTCTCTCAGTTGCCCAGGTGTATCCCATGAACAGATTCACGGAATAAACACACGTACCTGACATTCCATAGGCACAACTGCAATCCTTCACCAGCATCCGACCCTTCCAGAGCGAATAAGACATGTTTTTCGGATCTAACTTCTCTCAGTTGCTCAGGTGTATCCCATGAACAGATTCACCGAATAAACACGTACGTGATTCATTCCACAGGCACAACTGCAATCCTTCACCAGTATCCGACCCCTCCAGAGCAAATAAGACGTGTTTCTCGGATCTAACTGCACCAGTGCAATAATGAGACATCAATAGACGATAGCCAGGGTAGAAACACGTACTGAAGCATGTGGAATCATTGAGAAGAGAGAGAAAGCAAGTTTGTTGATTGTGGGAAGAAGAGAACGCGTAACACACGTGATACGTGATGTTACGCGTTTTGACATGACATTTCGTGACAATCATTGACTTGTACATCAGCCAGGTAAGGCGGGCATTACTGGCAGAAGAATTACAGATCTCAGGCAGTCTCTGCCCGTTCGGCCTGAAGCAAAGCACGCTGTCCATCTACGGACCCCACCCCATCCTCTGACAACGTTTTCGAGCCTCTTCGACGCCCGACATCGCCGGCGTCGGCCGACACAGCCGCCCCAGGACCTTTTTTGCAAAAATGTACATATCTCAGTCATTCCCTGCCCGTTCGGCCTGAAACAAAGCACGCTTTTCATCTACAGACCCCAGCACAACCTCTGACAACGTTTTCGAACCTCTTCGACGCCCGACATCGCCGGCGTCGGCCGACACAGCCGCCGCATGACCTTTTTTGCAAAAAGGTACATACCTCAGGCAGTCTCTGTCCATTCGGCCTGAAATATAACACGCTTTTCATGTACAGACCACAGCCCAACCTCTGACAACGTTTTCGAACGTTTTCGACGCCCGACGTTGCCGGCGTCGGCCGACACAGCCGCCGCATGACCTTTTTTGCAAAAAGGTACATACCTCAGGCAGTCTCTGTCCATTCGGCCTGAAATAAAACACGCTTTTCATCTACAGACCCCAGCCCAACCTCTGACAACGATTTCGAACGTCTTCGACGCCCGACGTCGCCGGCGTCGGCCGACACAGCCGCCGCATGACCTTTTTTGCAAAAAGGTACATAACCCATCCAGTCCCTGTCCATTCGGCCTGAACTAAAGCACGCCGGCCATCTACAGACCCTACCCCATCCTCTGAAAACGTTTTCGAGCCTCTTCGACGCCCGACATCGCCGGCGTCGGCCGACACAACCGCCCCATGTCCCTCTTTGCAAAAAGGTACATACCTCAGGCAGTCTCTGTCCATTCGGCCTGAAATAAAACACGCTTTTCATGTACAGACCACAGCCCAACCTCTGACAACGTTTTCGAACGTTTTCGACGCCCGACGTCGCCGGCGTCGGCCGACACAGCCGCCGCATGACCTTTTTTGCAAAAAGGTACATACTCAGGCAGTCTCTGTCCATTCGGCCTGAAATAAAACACGCTTTTCATCTACAGACCCCACCCCAACCTCTGACAACGATTTCGAACGTCTTCGACGCCCGACGTCGCCGGCGTCGGCCGACACAACCGCCCCATGTCCCTCTTTGCAAAAAGGTACATAACCCATCCAGTCCCTGTCCGTTCGTCCTGAAATGAAGCACGCTTTTCATCTACAGACCCCACCCCAACCTCTGACAACGTTTTCGAACGTTTTCGACGCCCGACGTCGCCGGCGTCGGCCGACACAGCCGCCGCATGACCTTTTTTGCAAAAAAGTACATATCTCAGTCATTCTCTGCCCGTTCGGCCTGAAACAAAGCACACTTTTCATCTACAGACCACAGCCCAACCTCTCACAACGATTTCGCACGATTTCGACGCCCGACGTCGCCGGCGTCGGCCGCCACCGTACCACCCGGTCCCTCGGTGGTTCCATTCTTTGATCCTGCACTGGAGAAAGGGGTACGTCGGAACATATGACATCTTTTCGAACGAGTAGGGGTACTCAGTTGACCCTGCGTCATAGATTCCCCGATCCCGCCTCTTAGAAGGAGCCTGTATCTACCCCTGCGCGTGCCGGATGTCGATGAGGGACAAGGGATGACTCGGATGAGTGAAATCCCGCCGACGTATGATAGCATACGGTCGTAGGGGTCGATGCCGTCGATGCATTTGCACATTACTTGCTACCTACCTTACATTATCCTCAGACTTTCCTGCCATTATTTCACGATAGTTGACCCGTACGCCGGTTCCGTACCATTCAGCTACTCGACACATGTGTAACGGACACCAGTCAATAGCATTGTTATACTGCTGGTCTGCGGCCACTCTCGCCGTTACCAGTTTCTGACTCTGTATCTCTTTACTGTGGCTTCAGACAGCAGACACAGGTGTATAAGTATGTAGAAATAACATCGAGTTTTGTATGGGACGAGTTGCGACGAGTGAAAGGAGGCGCGCGCCGTGTAGAATCATATCAGAACAAATGTTCAATTGAAACAGGTTGTTAATGTTGGAAGTTATGGAAGAATTGTGTCTTTGAAAAGCAACCTGCGCATCCTGACCATAGTCCGCCCTGCCGCTTGAGCAGACTTGATAGATTGATAACCGGTGGCTGCCAGGGTTCGCATCGTAGCCTGGTTGAAAAAGACCATACTCCCCCTTCCCTGGTCATCCCCTGCCACAATCGGTCTGGAATTTTCCGGTGTGGGCTGTGCAGCCGGGTCGGTCGTCACAAATTGAATTTCTGCAGATGAGGTATCAATTAGAAAAAAAAAAACAAGCTGATAAGCAACTCACGATCAACATCAAGGTTGAAATGATAGAAGAGCGCCGACGGATATATCGCCATAGTCCACGGAGGCATCTGGATGGCAACAGCGGCCTCCCAAATCACCAGCCATGTCCACTTGGTGTCATTGAAGTCTGCCAAGATGACATTTAGCTCCGACAAGGCAAGCATTACAAACACACTGTATCCCGGCAGCACATAGGTGAGTACGACACAGACACCGATCTGATTTTTTTTGTCCGCATGGGGACGACAGTGAACACGGTTAGCCCTTGGAAAATGGGCATTGAGACAAAAGTTCCAGAAAAGGCCACACAAGGGTCGAATCCTGTTCAACTTCCAGTGTGCATCAATATCTTTCTGGATTGCGGCAGCAACTCCGGGAAAGACAAGGGTGACCATTTCGCATACGAATTTGCTAGTTCGTGATGTCAAGAAGCAGCAAACAAAGTTTTAGCAATGCACTGACATGATACGCTGGACTATTGGTTGACCCAAAATCCATGCACACGATCCGGGTGATCCTCGTCCCATTTTGTAAGCCTTGGAGACTATGTGGTAATCAGCGTACATTAAAAAATGAATGCAAGTTAAAGCCACTCACACTAGCTGATTGCCTATGATGGCCGAAAATTATAGGGAGATGCGGACCTCTAGGGCCGGAGTAGCATTGACGTTCCAAAACACTGTTGGTTAGGTCGGACCCCAAAAGGATCTGCAGGGCTTGGTGTATCTCGCGGTGATAAGCTAGGAAAATGACCATAGGGAGAAAACGCTATTTTTCGCGATTCCCGAACCCATTCCCATGCGAATCATACTCGGAATAAGGACTAGTGCTGAGCCCAGAGGCAGCTAGTTGGACCGTGATGCGCTGAGTAACGGACTGTTGAAGGAATAAGCCCCGGATATGGTTGCCTGCCTCGCTCCGAAACATGTAGGAGATGTGCTAGTCTATTATACCCATGGGAATTGCAGCTTCCAAGAGTCGGATCCTTCGGAAGGACACTCTACAGGCTGGTTCCAACCAGACATGCATTCTACCTGGGCACCTACGTTATTAGAAACACAACGAATACGAACGGCATGGCTTCCGCTGTGTTCCGACGTCTATTCCGAAGGGAATCATGATCAGATCACTAGACTCGAGTCTGGGAGTCTAATCACGGCCGACCTTCCGGAGCATATCTTCGTGGTTCAACCTCGGAACCTACACAATATGGGTATCTCCCTGTTGCTACGGACTCGTACAGCACAGTACTAGCCTTTTAGCTTACGGGAGAGGCCTACAAACCAAGGAAATCGACATTCCATCGGAGGGTTCAACAAGCCAAGACACCCCTAGTGTCGGAGTTTCGTTGACCGGGCGTTGGAATTTCACCTCAAGCACATAATAATGGCGTGACCGCCTCAACAACCAATCGGAACGACTACATACCGAATTCCAGAGCGGCTTGGCGGACTTTTAATAATAGCTATTGCTCCTATGTTGCTAAATATTATTCCGAACATGTATAAGTAGTGTAGAATATCTCGAAATCGACAGAGAATACTTGGGTAGCGAATACCTTGGTTGCAGATCGATCCTTCTGGGAGAGAACTGAGCCATTCCGTGAGCTAGTAGCCATTAAAACTAGGCTCCGACCCGTCCGTCAAAATGACGGGTCGACGGCCCGTCATGACGGGTCCAGACCCGACCGTTCGGGGCTTGATAGCTCAAGTTTGACGGCCGGGTCCGGGTCGGGTCAGCGTAATGACGGGTAACCCGTTCCCGGCCCGTCACGGGTCATGACGGGTCATGACGGGTCACCTTGGATGCCGAGGCGCATCGCTGGATATCACTGTATTCATGGTTACCAATCATACCTTGGCACAACGGCATCCCACCGTGCCTTCGGGAGCATCATTTCGGGTGGCCGTGGCTCACTCAGGTGCAATCTGTTCTGGGCCAGACCGCTACATAACACCAAATCAGTCAGAAAATCAATGTACATGGAGATACATCCATACTTGGTGAAGGAGGACACTCAGTAACAACTGAAAGACATTTACTGGACAAAACTCATATATCTGTGGCATTTTCGAGGAAAAGCTGGCATGGTACCCACAGACCCGTCATGACGGCCGTGACGGGTCTGACGGGTATGACCCGGCCGTTTTCCCAGCCCGTGGCATGCTCTGACGCCGGGTGGCCCGTGCCAACCTTGATGACGGCCGTCATGGTGACGGCCGACCCGTCAGACGGCCGGGTCCGAGCCCTACATAAAACGCTACGATTCGGAATAAGAGTATTTTTGGGTTTCGACGTTCTACTATCAGTTGAATAGTGAATATCAAAACTTTTACTTGCTATTGTTGGAAATTGTGAGATTGAGCTTGGAATAAACGAATCTTAGGGATTCCTATCGAACGGCACTCGGGAACAAAGCGTACAAATCCGTGTTGTATCGGTCGCGTCGAATTTAGACGTTGTTATACCATTCCGAGCGTGTTTTGGATCGGAAGCTTGATTTGGGTCGCTCCCAAGACTATCAGTCTTATAAATTGCTGTTGAGCCGTTTGCTCCGGTCTATCTATCGTACATTTGTGTGGAATACAGCTGAGAAGCTCTAAATCGAATACAAAAGCTTTAGAATCGTATTACTTGGTCATTCCAAGGGTATTATTCGCAACACTACTCTTTTGAACGCTCTTCTGAGATAATAGCCTTCCCTACAACCTCTTCGAGGCCCTGTACTAGGGACTTATACTCGGCGGCATCTACTGAGGGAATCACTCGCTACGAGCTCGTGTGGAGAGTTAAATCAGTACAGTTTTATACTGTTCCGATCGACTTTCTGAACGGAATCATTGTGAATAGTTTCTTCTATAGGTTTCGCGCAGACTCATCACCTGGAGCCCACCGCGAGGGAGGGTTAGAGTCTCTTTCAGAGCTATAAATCGAGTTTTCGTGTTGTTGTACGTCTGAGTTTTACTCGGACACCCCTACCAAACCAGTTTCGCTATTCCTCCTAAAGACAAGGAGAAGGCGATACAAAACAAAAATTCTGGTGACTTCCCTGTACTCTTAAGAACAGAGGGACAGTTAAGCGCAGGTAGACTACGACCTACCGCACCAGTTACTTCAGGTCGACAGACCAGAACATCGCTTAGAGCCAAGGAAACTTTGGTTCCGCCGCTCGAACACCACAGAATTAGAAGGACTACTACGTCTTCGAGTTCTTTGACTCCGTTGGAACCTACACCAGGTCCTTCCGAATCAGTTACTACACCTTTCGCTCGGTCAAACATCCCGAGACCCTCAAGACAATTCAATTCAAACCGAACACCCCGTACCAAAATGTCATCTTTTAAAATACCTGCGTCTTACGACCAGAACCGTCCGAAATTCGATGGAGAGTCCACTGGCAGTCTGAGGAATTTCCTTAGAAACTGCGAGACGGTCTTCAAGAGTGGAGGAGTCGTTGATGAGGACAAGCAGAAGCAATTGCTGCTTGATTACCTCGATCATTTCAACATCCGTGAACAATGGATGTTACTTCCATCGTACCCCGCTGCGGGAACGTTCGAAAATTGGAAGAAGGAAATCCTTCAACTATATCCCGAAGTCGAGGATATGGATCAGGGATCTCTAGCCCGTCTCAAGGAAATATGCAATGAGAATGGAGTAATTACCCGCGCCGAACTCGGGAAATTACGACGATTCCGTATTGCTTTCGTCAATGAGGCTGGGAAATTATTGAAAGGGTCGGCTCTCGTTACCAATAAACAGTTGGTAGAGATGATCCTTTCTGTGCTTGAACCAGGCTTTGCGAACGCGGTTGAGGCCGCTATGAACCAACAAGCTATAGTTGCTATGTTGCAACCTCCGGGCGCTGGTGGTGTTGCCGCTGGGAATGCCGGAGTAGCTCTTGGAAATCGACGAGGCGACAAGCTTCCGTACCAACAAGTGTTCCAAATAGCTGATTTTATTTCGGACAATTGGTCAGGGCGAAGTGCCATGTACCTACTTGATGGGAAGGAATCGTTGCGGGCTTCTCTTGCACCGAA
>QVIE01003231.1:0-10411 GCA_013387415.1 Panellus pusillus | reverse complement strand
CCCGGCCGTTTCCCAGCCCCGTGGCATGCTCTGACGGCCGGGGTGGGCCCGTGCCAACCTTGTGATGACGGCCGTCATGGTGACGGCCGACCCGTCAGACGGCCGGGTCCGAGCCCTACATAAAACGCTACGATTCGGAATAAGAGTATTTTTGGGTTTCGACGTTCTACTATCAGTTGAATAGTGAATATCAAAACTTTTACTTGCTATTGTTGGAAATTGTGAGATTGAGCTTGGAATAAACGAATCTTAGGGATTCCTATCGAACGGCACTCGGGAACAAAGCGTACAAATCCGTGTTGTATCGGTCGCGTCGAATTTAGACGTTGTTATACCATTCCGAGCGTGTTTTGGATCGAAGCTTGATTTGGGTCGCATTCCCAAGACTATCAGTCTTATAAATTGCTGTTGAGCCGTTTGCTCCGGTCTATCTATCGTACATTTGTGTGGAATACAGCTGAGAAGCTCTAAATCGAATACAAAAGCTTTAGAATCGTATTACTTGGTCATTCCAAGGGTATTATTCGCAACACTACTCTTTTGAACGCTCTTCTGAGATAATAGCCTTCCCTACAACCTCTTCGAGGCCCTGTACTAGGGACTTATACTCGGCGGCATCTACTGAGGGAATCACTCGCTACGAGCTCGTGTGGAGAGTTAAATCAGTACAGTTTTATACTGTTCCGATCGACTTTCTGAACGGAATCATTGTGAATAGTTTCTTCTATAGGTTTCGCGCAGACTCATCACCTGGAGCCCACCGCGAGGGAGGGTTAGAGTCTCTTTCAGAGCTATAAATCGAGTTTTCGTGTTGTTGTACGTCTGAGTTTTACTCGGACACCCCTACCAAAACAGTTTCGCTATTCCTCCTAAAGACAAGGAGAAGGCGATACAAAACAAAAATTCTGGTGACTTCCCTGTACTCTTAAGAACAGAGGGACAGTTAAGCGCAGGTAGACTACGACCTACCGCACCAGTTACTTCAGGTCGACAGACCAGAACATCGCTTAGAGCCAAGGAAACTTTGGTTCCGCCGCTCGAACACCACAGAATTAGAAGGACTACTACGTCTTCGAGTTCTTTGACTCCGTTGGAACCTACACCAGGTCCTTCCGAATCAGTTACTACACCTTTCGCTCGGTCAAACATCCCGAGACCCTCAAGACAATTCAATTCAAACCGAACACCCCGTACCAAAATGTCATCTTTTAAAATACCTGCGTCTTACGACCAGAACCGTCCGAAATTCGATGGAGAGTCCACTGGCAGTCTGAGGAATTTCCTTAGAAACTGCGAGACGGTCTTCAAGAGTGGAGGAGTCGTTGATGAGGACAAGCAGAAGCAATTGCTGCTTGATTACCTCGATCATTTCAACATCCGTGAACAATGGATGTTACTTCCATCGTACCCCGCTGCGGGAACGTTCGAAAATTGGAAGAAGGAAATCCTTCAACTATATCCCGAAGTCGAGGATATGGATCAGGGATCTCTAGCCCGTCTCAAGGAAATATGCAATGAGAATGGAGTAATTACCCGCGCCGAACTCGGGAAATTACGACGATTCCGTATTGCTTTCGTCAATGAGGCTGGGAAATTATTGAAAGGGTCGGCTCTCGTTACCAATAAACAGTTGGTAGAGATGATCCTTTCTGTGCTTGAACCAGGCTTTGCGAACGCGGTTGAGGCCGCTATGAACCAACAAGCTATAGTTGCTATGTTGCAACCTCCGGGCGCTGGTGGTGTTGCCGCTGGGAATGCCGGAGTAGCTCTTGGAAATCGACGAGGCGACAAGCTTCCGTACCAACAAGTGTTCCAAATAGCTGATTTTATTTCGGACAATTGGTCAGGGCGAAGTGCCATGTACCTACTTGATGGGAAGGAATCGTTGCGAGCTTCTCTTACCGAACCTCGAAGTTCCGGTTATTCCTACAGGGAATACGGTTAATTCCAGGATGAAGGCGGAGATAGACGATCGTTTCGACTCGTTCGCTGGTGAAATCGCAGCCATGAAGGATACTTCAGTGGTTCAAGAAAGAAATTCGACGAAGCACTCAAAAGGATCGAAACGGCCTTTGAGAGTTCAGTTCGAATTATGAACCAAAATCTCCGAGGACCTCCTCCGCACCAGCAACCTCAGCAAGGTGGGAATGGTGGTCGTTCCGAAGAGAATCAGGAGCGGAATAATGAGGATTCCCGGCAGAAGATGGATATTCCCGCTGGGGAGGTGGCCAATTCAATCGGAATGAGAGCCGTCCTCAAGACTTCCAGTGTTATTTCTGTGAAGGACCACACATGGTTCGGAACTGTCATAACAAGGATGAGTTTATCAGCCTAGGTTGGATCGTTGTTGAAAACGGTCAGATTAAACTCGCAAATGGGAGTTATATTCCTCGCATGCCTGAAGGAGTCAGCCGAATGCGCAAAGTTGAAGAGCACTATCGCAAAACAGGGTATAACCCGAGAGTCTGCCAAAAATCAACGCGCTTCGATGATGCAGACCTTCTATGTTGGAAGGGAACCAGAAGATCCATACGATTTGGGAACAGATCGTATCGACCATTACTATGACACCAGGGAAGATGAGATTCAGTCCCGTAGAATGCAACAAATGTATTCCGGTCGGAATCAATTCGTCCAAGAAATGAACCAAGAATCCACTGTCCAGCGCCCCCAGGGTGTTCAACCAACAATCGCTCATAAATTGGTTCCACCGCCTTCGCAGTTTTATTCAGGTCCAGTAGTGGCTTCCAACTCCAACAGTGTTCCAGTTAATAGTGGCTTGGATCTGAACCACATTATTCAGTTGATTCAAACTTGCCGTGGTGATTCGCCCGCAAGTGGGAAACCTGAGGTTCAGGAACAGTTCATAGCTACTCGGAGCGGTGGTGGTTCGTCGGATCAACCGTCGAAACCTTCGGTTTCTAGGGGTTCGAGGAAGGAGGCTGAGAAGCGAACAAAAGTAGTTCCTTCCACTCCAGCCAAGCCTCCGGAGAACGAGAAAAAGGCTGATACTGATGTATGATAACTGGCGGATAGGAAAGGAAAAGGAAAAAGAGTGGAGTTTGAGGAGCCTTCCGAGAGCGAAAATGCTCGGAATGATACTCGAACGACCGTTCCCACGGTTCAAACAAAATCGACGCCGCCTAGAGTGGAGAAACCAACAAATCGGAGGATGGGTGACCTTAGAGGATGTTTCGGATGAAGAAGATGAAACGCCGGTTACACCTTTCGAGAAGTTGGTTCCGAAGTCGAAACCAAAGGGTACGACTGGAAATTGCGAAACGCGCAAATTGAGTCTGTACAAGAAAAAGCCTTACAAGCTGGTTCCAAAAATACGACGATCCGAATATTATTACGGATCGTGGACCAGACGAAGATGATGGAGTTGCGTGGAATCACAGTTGAAAAACTAGCTGCGATGAGTGGGGATTATGCAAGCGTCTTCGGAAACATAACGTTCAAAACTCGACGGCCGATCAAGCCTGTCATGATGTTTAGTCCGTTGGAAGAAGTGGGAGCATTTCCATTCATGGAGGACGACGATATTCCGGTGCATTTAAATATGGATGCTGTGGAATTGGAGAGTTTACCTCCAGTCGATTCCTTTTATGTGTCTACGGAAGAAGATACAGGGACGAAACCTGGTTGTTTAGTATGCACGATATGATTGTATTAACGTACCTTTCCACGCTGAAAACCCAACACGAAAATCCCTAAACAAATCTATTCTGCTACTGCCTCGGCCAGTCTCAGAGTATTATTCCCTTTGGTGAATGGTATGGAGAAGGTTGAGTGTATTCGAGACACTGGTTCGCAGATTGTTTCCATGTCGCTACAAATCGCCGAACGTTTGGGAATTCCTTGGATCCCGATGTTCAATATATATGCAAAGTGCGAATGGCCAACTTAAAAAGTCGGTTGGACTGCGCGAAATGTGCCTTTTTGTGTCGGAGACATTACTGTCTACCTGCAAGTCCATGTCATTCAAAGCCCTGCATATGATGTCCTACTAGGGCGACCCTTCGATATTTTGACGGAAGCGGCTACCCAGGATTTCCAGGATGGTTCGCAGACGGTCACAATTAGGGACCCCAATCTCAAAAGACGCGCGACTTTGCCAACTTTCGCCCGCGGAGTGTATTCCACGTCAAAACCTGTTAGGAAGGTTGTGGAAACAGAGGAACCTGCGGAGGCAAAGGACGACCAACCTCAAAACAATGAAACCGATCCTGTAGAAATGCAGACGGATTTTCGTGGCTCTTCGAGGAATTAGGTGGTGATGCCGAAGGAGGAGAGCTAGCGGTCTGTTTCGGTGTTGATGAGGATGGGAATGTGTGTGTCGAGGGCTATGGAAAACCAAGGAATAAGGGTGACTTTGAACCAGACGAGTTGAAAGTTACATACCTTATTGCTTCACAAGAGAGCAAGGCGTTGAAGGAGGATGAAGGTGCTTTACAACTTCTACAAGAATATGTGAGCGGCCTTAATGCAACTTCAAATGGGAATCCTCCCACCTTTGCGACAAGTCTTTACTGTTGAAGAGCTGGATTCCGCTCGTGAAGTAGTAAGGAATGGCAGATTCCGGGACATTGAATCGGAATCCTCGCAAACCACTGAGCCGGTTGTGGACGTATTTGCGGGAAAGAAATATAAACCGGTGGCTTTGAAAACGAGGCCTGTGTATACGGATTTACCTGAAAAGTTTCGAATCAAACGAGAGATCAAGGGCGATCCACTAGTGGATATGCCAGAACTATCGACGAGACCTAGGGAATTCACTCCGGTTGGGAGGTATACACAAGAGCGGAAGGAAGGGATTGACGCGATCCATTCCGAGGACTTCCTATGGCCGGAAGAGCGTAAACTTATGCACGAATTCATGAGTCTTCAAAACGAAGCATTCGCTTGGGACGACTACGAACGAGGGAAATGGAGGGAAGACTTCTTCCCGCCTATCGAGATTCCCACGGTTGAACATCAAGTATGGGTTGAGAGATCGATTCCCATTCCGCGTTGATACGACTGCTAAATAAACAGGCGTGTAATCTTGCATTTTTGCAATTTTGGTGCGCACACCAATGCCTCTATCTGGTGATATACAATTAGGGTCAGAGTCGAGCTCCGAGCTGCTGATCGAGTGTTAATGATGCATATACGAGCGGGAATTCGGCAGTATGGTAAATACTTGGCTGTTCTACCAAATGGCAGTCGGTATACCAACTCGAAAGGGTTCCGAGGAACGAAATGCTAGGCACCATACCCAGGAGATATACCCATAACAAAAGACCATTGCACGAACATATTCCGAGGAAGACTTTTTCAAGATTTCTTACTAGGAAAATGATTGTTTCGAGAAATATGCATATTGCAGACTTCCGAGGAACTATAAATAGCGCGTCTAGTAGGAACAGTGGTTCCGAGGAACTGGAATATATGAAGAATACTATTTTTGGGTAACGCCCAACTTACAGAGAGGAAAGAATGGCTTTCCTCGGAATCGAACTCAGGCCCGAGGAACACTTCGGGGTCGGAATTACTCGTCGGGAATATCGGCTTTTCACGGTGGCGTGATTTGCGCGACATTACGGCATGACCAATTAAGATAACATAAAGAAAAGGAGTAGTACTCTGGCGCCGCGCATACACGCGTACCCGGCAGCGAACCCTCGCGCCCTGGCTCCACAATTGAGGCCAGAAAAGGTATAATGAAAGGTACAGAGCGGAAAGATCGAACCAATAGGCAGAGAGAGAGCAGGACGCGCGTCCGGCAGCTCCCTCGGAAGGGTTCTTGGCAGTCCCTCGGGATAATCTGGCTGACTGTCCGACCCAAAAACAGGCATATTTACGCGCGGGGCATCGGAGAAATAAACACCACCACTCAATTATTACTGTAGAATATTTACTCATCACTCTTGTAAAAATGTATATAAACCCACCAGAAACGCGAGGAACAGTATCATATCGAACCCCCACTTGCCCAGACCTCGGTCCAAGCTAGTAAAACGGTTGCGGTGTGGTCTGTGACGTTCCGCGGAGATTTGTTACCAAACATTTCTTAGCTAGTTACATATAAAGTGAATTTGTTGGCATAACCAAAGTGGGCGTGTTGTGTGCGTGAGTCAATCGAGGCCACCCTCAAATAAGCTTTCAAAGGTACCCGAGCTCTGGTTCAACTTGGGTCAATTGTGTGAACGGTTCGCTGTAGCACAGTTCCTCTCCGTGTTGCATCGGGGTTGTAAATTGTTACTAGGAAGTACGCTGGGTTAAACCCCCGGGTGTTTCTACTGAGGTTCGCAAGGTTTCGCCCCTTGGACGCTTCAAAAACCTTTCCGAGGAACATACTTCCGAGGAATCTAAATATAAAAAACCCAATACATTGTTCACTCGTGTACTTTGTGACCGAAATCTATCAACCCGAGGACTCTTTAGTTCAAAGTTTGATCTGATACGTTTCTAAGAAACGAAGAGTGCTTTCCGAGGAAACATTAATCTTACCTGTATACTGCAGGGTGACCCGAACTCAAATTGTTGAGACTTCTGACATACCAAGGTTCATTTGGTTGTTGTGTGTGTGTGTGGATTGAAGGTTTTAAGTGGTAGTTGCTTTGCAGTAACGTTCCGCGGAAGATCCTAAATCTATTTTAAGTTCACGCTAGTGTGTCGGAGTCGCCGTCTCATCTGGAGCCCACCGCGAGGGTCCATTTTGATATTTCCAAAAGAAAGAAATCTTCTAACGAAGAAAAGTGTCAGTCTAATTTAGACTGAAGAATTTGAAAGTTGGTTAAAGAAAGCCACTTTGAACACAAAAACCTGACAAACTGTCTTTCGGACAACCTCCGAGGAAGCCAGCTGTCAAACCCAGAAAAGGGAGCTTAGTTCCAGAAGCACCCGATTTTGTTCCACAAGGATCAGTCCCGAGGAACACAAACAATTCACGAGCATCGAGTACCAGTGCTGTGAATACCCAGAAATCTCTACGAACCGTTGTTCCTACTGTTAGAGGGCGCGAGTCAGTTTCTGCTCGAACCTTAGAACGAGTTACAGCCAACGTTGAGTCTCGGAATAATCGACCAGAGCCTCACAGATCTCGAAGTCATTCTCCGAGGAACCCAGAGATTGTTGCTACACCTACGAACTCGCAGCTTCAAACTCAAACCCAGTTCCAACCAATCGCTACTACAATGGTGTTTGATAGAACAAAACTACCCCTACCGAACTCTAAAAATACCTTCCAGTTCACCGGTGAAACACCCGAGGACTTGGGATGGTATCTTGAACAGATCGAAGATTTTATTGTGACTTATAACGCTACTACGGATGAGGACAAAAAGTTCCTAGCAGTACGCTATGCTGTACCTAAGCTTAGCCGAGACTGGCGGAAGTTTGCGTCGTATGACGCAGCATTCACTTACGAGGACTTCTGTAAAGAGCTCTTTGAGAATTATCCGGAGGCTAAGGAAGCCGAGGAAGGCTCAATAAAGCAGCTGACAAGGCTAGTCAAGAGTTATTCCAGGAAGGAAGTCAGAATTGACGAGCCCTCGGAATACATGGCCTTGGTTCGCAAGCTCCGAGGAATAATAGACAAGTTGGCAAATCGGGTCTCTAATCATGAAATGGTTGGAAGCTTCTTGGCGTGTTTGGATGAGGAATTTGTTCAGGCAATTCGAAACAAATTACGGTCCATGCCCAGGGAAAGCTTACCGAGTTCAATTAAAGCAAAGAAGCAGCACGAGGAATTGGTTGCTCGGGCCAAAGCCAACAATCAACCCCCGCCGTTGCCTCTAGAGCTAGAAGTTCGCCCCGCGGATGATAAATACCGATGGGAGGACCTTGTCAAAATTGCCCAGGAAATTGCAGAAGAGGAATCAGTGTCCTTCTATGGCGCGGCCTGGAATACAAGGATGGGTCACAGGGATGCGAAACCCAAAGCAAAGCATGTTCAGTTCTTGAACCAGCGCTCCGAGGAAACTGAGGATGAAGCTGAGGAAAGAGCGGCGAACTTGCGAACAGAGATGTTCGAGAAATTCAATGATCTCGAAAAGACTATGGCTGAAGTAGCCGATAAGCGAAACACTGATGATCATAAACGGCATGTTGAAACGGCAGAAATACTCCGAGGAATCAGTTCGGCGTTGCAGCAGGGTTCGAACAATACCCAGCCACCCCGGCCGACTTGGAATTATTCTGGGCGTCCCCCGAGCAATAATTTTGGTTCGAGGGGGCCTACAAGTCAAGACTGTTTCTATTGCGGAGGAAATCATTTTCAGAATGATTGCGAAGTTCGCCGAGAACATATCCTAAGCGGTGTGATCAAAGTACAAGAAGGCAAGCCCTATATGTATGATGGACATAACATTCCGGGGGAGCCTAGAAATAAGTCAAAAGCTTTGAGGGCACAAGAGTATTATGCTGCGAGGCATAACGGAAAATTGCCTCCCTCGGTACGCGAAGTACACTTCCAGGGAGAACAGGAAGATGAGGAAGAGGATCCTAATTATGATCCTCGGGCAGATGAGATTCTGACCTTGAAGGTGGAAGCTCAACAGTTGAAACAGCAGTTGTTGCAACTAGGACTACAGAACGGGCAGGTCTCAATTTTATCCAACCCGTCGCACTCCGGAAGTTCGTCTGGAGGCAGGTCCAGCACAACTGGCCAATATGTCAATACCAGGACTAGTCAAGAGCAGTCCGGGGAACAGGTTTTTCGGTAAATCCGGTGAAGGGGCCTCCGCGGAACCCGCCCGGGAAACGCAAGCCTCCGGAGGAAGTACAAAAACCTGGGCAACCATCAGATAAAACAGTAAAATCTCAAAAACAAGGACGGCGCAGGCTGGAGATGGAAGTGGTTATTACCAAACCAAAACCTAGGCCGAAGCCAACAGTCGAGGAAGTCGAAGATGAGGACGACTTGCCTCCGGATAAAGAAAATCCTAAAAATAAATCCGAGGAGCTACCTTACCGGAAAATCGTGCCGGTTAAGGATGCTGCTCCAGAACCAGTGCTTCCGAGGAAGCCTACAGACAAGTCTGAGGAAATTTTGCCTCAGCAGGAAAAGGCATACAAAGTCAGTACGGACTTAGACGACGCGGAAGCGGCGAAAATTATTCGTAAAAAGATTTTGGACATGGAGGTACCCGTAAAAGTTAAATGGATGATTGCGGCCAGCAATGCGCTGCAGAAAGATTTGAACCAAATGACTACCAAACGACGGAGGCCTTTATTAAAGAATCTACTGACTGAAGAAGAGTCCAATTTCTCAGTAAAAATCATTGACAATGAAACTGAGGAGGAGGCAGATTCGGAAATATGTTCCGAGGAATCACAGATAAAGGAAGAGCCTCCCGCGGAAATGATCAATGCCGGGGATTTGCCTTTCGATCAATATATATTTGTGACCACCGAGGAACGAGGTTCTGTACCAGAAGGAGCGGTCTTAGTCGAAGACCCGGTAGTACAATACTACGAGAGTCTGAAAACGGGAGAAGGAACCTAAGGCAATATTCGTGGGCAAGACGTCCGAGGCCTTGAGGTGTCTATTTCCGTTGATCAATGGCCGAGGAACTGTTGAGTCGTTGCTGGACAGCGGATCACAGATTTGTTCGATAACCGAGAAAGAAGCAGTACAGTTCAAAATACCGTGGGATCCGGACATCACAGTCTACATGCAAGGTTCCACGGGCAAAGTTGAAAGGACCCTGGGCCTCGCTCGGAATGTTTCTTTTAATTTTGGGAGCATCACAGTGTTCTTACAATTGCACGTTCTGCGGTCTGCACCCTATAAGTTACTTTTGGGGAGACCTTTCGAAGTCATTACAGAGGCAGTGTTCAAAAACGAGTCGAATGGTAGCCAAACTATCACAATGACTGAGCCTGTTTCGAAAGAACGAGTCACGATACCAACTACGGCACGAGGTGAAAAGAAAACCATTCAACGGGATTCCGAGGAACCTAAAAAGGACTCTAACTCCGAAACTCTCAAGGAGGATTTTTGACATTGTTCGAGGATCTCGAAGATGAGGGAGAACTAATGACAACCTGGGAGTATCACGAAACACAAGGATTAATTTGTACTGGATATGGGAAGCCGTCCAGCGGAAAAGTTTCTTCCGAGGCAGATAGGGCTCAAGCCTATCTATATGCATCTCGCTCGGAAGTAGAAAAAGATAAGAAAGCTACTCGTTTATTAGACCAATATACGGGTAAAGAGGAAATAGAAGAGGGCATGGAAGTCTTCGTGTTTAAAGAAGTAGGCGAATCGGGTATTGCCGAGAAATCGAACCGTGAGAAAAGACGGAATCAAACCGGAAAGCTAACGAGGAAGATGAGTCTTCTGCAGCTACGGGGCGAATCTCACAGGACTATGCCTAAGTCACTTCGAAAAATATGTAAAAAGAAAATTCCAGCGGTACCA
>QVIE01001806.1:0-25097 GCA_013387415.1 Panellus pusillus | reverse complement strand
CGGGCAATAAGAAGCCGAGCACTGGACCCGCTCCAGAGTCGGGCTCTGACACCCACGTCGCGCAAAGGCTCCGAGAGCGGGCGCAAGCCACAGCAAGGCAACAAGAACACGGAGGGCGCAGCCTGCCCATCGTAAAGGGCAGCCTTCCACCCAAGGAGGTCGTAGCAAACAACAACGCCTCTAGGGAGCAGCCCGTTGCCAAGCAGTCTGCTTCGCCTGACCCTACCCAGGGCGCTGAGTCTAGTGACGCTCTCTCCTCGCTCCAGCGCGTCATCGCCGATCTCAAGACCACCTCTCCTCAGCCCAACGCGAACAGCAACTACTCCATGCCCACGACCCACTCCCATCTCCATCAAATGCTCCGGTTTTCCCAGCCGGGTGCTGCCGCTTACCCAGGAACGCGGCGCCGGAATATGCTGCCGATGCCAAGCATCGTAAGGCCGCGTCTGTCGGGGCGGCGATGTCAGGCAATTATAACTCGTTTGCGCCCCATTTGGGTTCGATGGTTGAGGATGCCGAGGACGGCGCGAAATGCTTTGCTCGAGGAGGGAGATCCCGGAGTATCAGCAGCTTGGGCACCAGCCGCGCGCTCGTCACAGAGCTTCTTGGCGCCTCGCTTCGCTGCTCTGGCGGCTCAACAGGAGCAGGCCGATGCCGTGGGCCCACTGGCCGCCCTCAGCTAGCGCCCGGTTTCATGTTCGGTGCTGGAGCTGGCAATAAGAAGCGCTCGGGTGCCCCAGCCCTCCCATCAAACGAGGAGGACGTTGCTTTCAGTTCCCCCAGCAGCAGCATTTTGCTGGTGATGGCTTACCGAGTCGAAGCACAGGAACTGAGAGCGCAGAGATCACCGGTATTATGGCCGAGCAGGTACATTGCACAGTTTTCCTCCGCGCTATGCTTCCTTACTTGTACGCCGTAGATCGCTCTGCAGAGTCAAATCGAGGCTCTTCAGCAACAGCAACAGGCGCTCTACCAGCAGCAGTTGGCGTCCAACCAGGTCATGTCCTTCCAGACCCCTGGCCTGGCGCCCAACCGCGGAGTTCACAGACGCGTGCAAAGCACCGTTCCTATGGGTGCAGGTGGCTTCGGAGTCCCTCCCAATATCGGTCAGTTCGGGAATTTAGGCACACTCAACCTCGGATTGGATGGTCAGGCTCAAGGCATCCCTCGGGGTCACGGTCGCAGACACAGTGTCAACGTTGTCAATAAACCGGCCCCGGAGCTAATGGCGGCTCTATCAGTTACGGTAATCCGTATGCAATCCAGACGGATACGATGATGGGTTCAACCCGCCGTCGTTTGGTCACTCTCGTCAGCCTTCTCGGGTGGTGGACAATAGTTGGCGCATCAGTGAGTCACCTTTTCCCACATTCGTAGTATCCGCTGACTTCATTGCCAGATGGCGGAGTCGGTGGAGTTCAAGGCAACAATGCTTTCGCGTCAGATCTTGCCCAGGCACAAGCGCAGCTGCAGAGCCTCCAGCAGTTCCGTGCTGCCGCCGGCGGCCATCACCACAAGATGGCGTCGTTCAGCTTCCCCAACATGTTGCCCAATATGATGGCAGCGAACATGATGGGGCTCGGGCTCGGAGGAATCAATCTGCTCCAGCAGCAACAACAGCAGTTCCAGTCACAGCTTCAACAGCAGTCAAACCAACCGCAGCGTAAATCTCTTTTTGCACCATACCTTCCCCAGGCCTCTCTCCCTCCTCTTCTCGCGGCCGGAAAATTGGTCGTTGGGATTCTGCGTGTCAACAAGCGCAACAGGTCCGATGCTTACGTCGCGACTGAAGTCCTGGATGCCGACATCTACATCTGTGGTTCTAAAGACCGCAACCGTGCTCTTGAAGGAGATATTGTCGCTGTCGAACTTTTGGACGTTGACGAAGTATGGGTACGAAGAAAGAGAAAGAGGAGAAGAAGCGCAAGAAGGAAGAGAATGCGGCTTACGACGTCAAGTCTAGCGCTGGTCGTAAGGACGATAAGAAGAAGGACGATGTCGAGGTTGAAGGTCAAGGGTTGATGCTGTTTGAGGACGAAGAGTGCGCGCTCTTTCTCTTTTCTTGCCCAACTCCGTTATTCATGTCAAACTCAGGGTCACGGACGATGTGAAGCCCCAATTTGCCGGTCATGTTGTCGCCGTCGTGGAGCGGATGCCCGGTCAGTTATTCTCGGGCACTCTCGGTCTCCTCCGCCCCTCCTCCGCTGCTACCAAGGAGAAGCAGGAGGCCGAGCGCCGTGAGCGCGAAGGTGATCGGGGCGACGAGCCCCGTCGCGGGCCCATCGAGCGGCCCAAGATCGTCTGGTTCAAGCCAACCGACAAGCGTGTGCCTCTCATCGCGATCCCCACGGAACAGGCGCCGCCCGACTTCGTTCAGAATTCCGAGGCGTATGTAGACAAGTTGTTTGTGGCTTGCATCAAACGTCATGTGCGTTTTTTTTCTGTCTCGCGGGAAAAGTTGACTCTTATCTTTCGTTGTAGCCTATCAGTTCTTTGCACCCCTTCGGAACCTTGGTCGAGGAGCTGGGTCCCATTGGAGATATCGAAGTTGAGACTAGTGCCTTGCTCAAGGATTGCAATTTCCCCACGGAGGACTTCACTGAGAGCGTGATCAAATGCTTGCCCCCGATGCCTTGGACGTGAGTATTCTGTAACCGAGCACTGATTCATTCTTATCGTTTGTCAGCATCCCTGAGAGGGAGCTCGAAGTTCGCAAGGACCTCCGCGCAACCCGTATCTTTAGCATCGACCCGGATACGGCTAAGGATCTTGACGATGCTCTCTCCATCCAGCTGAACGAGGATGGCACATATGATGTTGGTGTTCACATCGCCGACGTGTCTTATTTTGTCAAGCCCAACACCGCGCTCGATCGCGATGCTCGCAAACGTGCGACGAGTGTATACCTTGTCCAGCGTGCTGTGCCGATGCTACCACCGGCTCTCAGTGAGCAATTGTGCAGTCTGGTTCCTGGTCAAGAGCGCTTGGCCTTCACGACCATCCTCACCATGAACCGTGACGGGACTGTTCTGAAGAAATGGTTCGGCAAGACCGTCATCAAGTCTGCGGCAAAGCTGGCGTATTCGGATGCCCAGAACGTGATCGATGGTCAACCTTTAGGCAGCGTTCCTGTGATCCCTGAGCATGAAGCCGCTGACATCGCGCACGACATCAAACTTCTGCAGAGTATCGCGCAGAAATTACGTGCCCGGCGGTTCGAAAACGGCACACTCAACTTCGACTCCCTCCGTCTTCAATTCAAGTTGGGCGACGACGGTTTGCCCGTCGACTGTGGACAGTACGTGCGCACTGAGGCTAACGAGCTGGTTGAGGAGGTAATGATCGAGCGTTTGTTCTTGAACCAATGTTTTACATTTTTCTAGTTCATGTTGCTAACCAATATTGCTGTGGCGCAACACATTGCTGTGCACCTTCCAGAGCAAGCTCTTCTCCGTCGCCATGATACTCCAATTGAACGTCGCTTGGTGCGTCCACAACATTCTCGAGGAATCATACTGAACCGGATCCCAGAATACGTTTGCTGAGCGCGCACAGAGGCTCGGCTACGAAATGGATACGTCTTCGTCTGGTGCCCTGATGAGGTCTTTCAACGCCGTCACCGACCCGACCGCGCGCAGACTCCTCGAATTGCTGTCCTTCAAAGCCACTCACCGTGCCAAGTATTTCTGCGCAGGAATGCTCGATATTGCAAAGTACCACCATTATGCCTTGAATGTGCCGCTCTACACGCACTTCACATCTCCAATTCGTCGGTATGCGGATCTTCTTGTGCATCGCCAACTAGAGTCCGTGGTGCAGGGAGCAGGAGGTGCGCATATCCTGATCGGCTGTTCGTCTTGGACTCTGACTTCTTGGATCTGTATAGCGGACCCTAAGTTTACCATGGATCGTGATGCCGTGGCGAAAGTGGCTCAGCAATGCAACATGTGAATATTCGCCGAAATCGGCTCCCTTGAAGAAGACTAACATTTTATCACAGCAAACGAGATTCTGCCACTCTTGCTCAGGAGCAATCTGCTCATTTGTTCCTGTGTGTTCTCATCGCCGATCTCACCCAGCGGTACGGCCCGGTGGTCCGCCAGGCCAAAGTCGTTGGCGTTCTCGATGCTGCATTCGATGTACTGGTTCCCGAGTTCGGGATTGAGAAGAGAGTGCATGTCGACCAGATGCCCATCGACGTGAGCCATAATCTGCGTATTTCTTCCATTATCCTCAACCTCCCTCAGAACCACGTGTATGACGAGCACACGCACACCTTGCAGATCTATTGGTCGAACCGCGATGTTATCAGCTGGCTTGCGGAGAACAGCGACGACGAACATCTGAAGAAGGTTAAGCAGAATGCGGAACAGCACGCACTCAAGATGGAGGTTGCTTCTCGTTCGGTCCACGACGAAAGCGCTTTATTCGATGAAGACGAGGCCGAAGAGGACGAGATCGTGCTCGGTCGTAGCGACAAAGAACTGGAGTGCCGGAGACGTCCAAGCAGAGGCTGCAGTCTATCGCCAAGGCTAAACCAGAGTTCGAAGGCTTGCGTTCCACCGCGGCGGGCCACAAGATCCAGGACATTCGCGAATTGATGAATGTGCCGGTACGTCTCTTCTCTGAAATGACTGCATCTCTCAAATGACAATCAACTCTCCAGGTCATTGTCACCGCCGACCTCACCAAGAGCCCGCCTGTGATCAAAGTCTACAGCATGAATCCGTACGCCCAGCAGAAGTGAACAATTTGAAGGGATACTGTGATGCTGTGATTCTGGAACACTGTACTTTTATTTTGGCAACGTGCTGCGTAGCCCCTTCATTCTGACGAACGATCAGTCCAAACCCTTCCTCCTTCCCCGTCTGTTATCCGTCGGCTGTACTGATTCCAGCACGTCTTGCACTGTATTTCACATCGTTTACGAGTTAAAAATTGAAATAAAGCCGTATGTTTATTATACTGGGATGGACGGATGATACAGCTGTAAGTCTTCTATGTACAATGGGTGAGGGTAGGTAGAAGATTATAAATTATGCTACAGTCGGGGTCGGGTCGTGCCAATGTCGTGAAAGATCATATCCAGCCAGCTGGAGGAGGGGAGCGGACCGTGCCGCTGCGCGGTTGACTGCGCACACGGCGGCCAGCCCAAGATTCAGGAGTGGGAGGGGACCGGTGGCCCATTTCATCGGCGCTGTCCTTGCTAACGGACCGCGAGTGGCGCTCCACGCGTTCGAGCATCGTCTGCAAGCCACTCACTGAGGCGTGTAAGCTGTGGATCGAGTCCGCGGTGCTGTGCCCCCGTGGGCTGCGAGGCCGCCGTTGGCGGATCTCTTCGATACATAGCTTGTGCAGGCCGTCAAGGCCGAGATACGCTGCTTCGTCGCGCAGCTCCAGGAGGCCCTCTAGACCCGCTTTGGCAGCGCGGGGAGGCAGGACCTCCGGGCCTTCGGGAGAGGCGCTGGGGGAGCGAAGGTAGTTGAGGATGTGCACATATCTATTGGGAAGTGAGTATAGGACGACAGATGGTCTCGACGAGGACTTACGGGTCACTAGGCCGGTCGAGGAAGATGTGCAGCGAGGATGCGGTTTGAGGAAGAAGACCTTGAGACATGAGATGGTGCCGGTAGGTTGACATATCAGCGCTAGCGGTGGAGTAAACCGAGGACGCAACAGAATCGCTTCTGCGGCGTCCGAGCAGGGAGTCTATGTAGGAGGAAAGGAATGAGGGACGACTGGAAAGTGTATCTAGGGTCGCCTTGTGCGTCGCATTCGATGTTTCGATTGAAACGATGATCCTGGATCGGTCGGCAGCGGGTACGTCGGAGACCAGGATGGCACTGAAAGGCGGAGGTGTGGGGTTGGGCGAGATATTGGCCGGAAGCGCAGGTACAGCGTCAACGCTCTCTGCTCGGTAGGATTTCAATGATGGCCGTGAAACCAAAGTGGGAGTAATCGGGACCGCGCGGCTCGGGCGAGGCGGGGCATGGTAATGGCGAATGGCTGAGGAACGGCAGCGATGTGAGAGGCTGGCTTCTCGTCCGAGTCGGCGGGGAGGGCAGGCAGCGGAGGCTGTCCGGTGGTGAAGGAAGCTCGTCTTCTTCCTCCGACGACGAAGAAGATACGGAGTGATACTCAATCTCTTGCGATTCCTCCGACTTGTCCTGCATAGTTTCCTCATCGAGGCCAGTGTGGGTCAGCCTAACTCTGGCATCTCTGAGAGCTTCGTCGGGGGTCTTGACGACTGTGGCTCCGGAACCAAGAGTGCCGGCTCTGGGGACATGATCTCGAGAGAATGGTCGGAGCGGATGAGCTTTGGCTCGGAGATGCGAGCAGCAAGTTTATTTGACCCTACGGACGACTGGGTCGAGTTGCGGGATAGCCAGTGCATCGGGTTGGAGATGGATGGACGTCTACCGCGGGTGGTGGCTGAAAGAGGTGTGTCTGGAGAACACGAGGCGTCGAGAGTGTAACTGTAAGAAACAGGCGGGGAGTTCGTGGGGGGCCGTGCAAAAGACATGATGTGCAATAACAAAGGGCCCTTTGCCACCCATTTTCCTTTTGTACTTGGGGAACAATAACCTTCGCTACAACCAAATGCGGAAACCATTGTTACCGCCTTACGTAATCTTACCCATGGACCCGACGGAAAAGTTCCAGCAGAGTCTGCTTTACGCACTGCTTCCAGTGTCGCCTGCGTTGTCCGCCCTCCACTCCGTTCGTACACGCGCTCAATCCAATTCATGCCAGAAATGCGGCGCCGCTTTGCACCGCGGCGAAAGCAGCGTGCGGACCGTTCGCGTCAAGGGCTCGAGGTCCATCCAAACCACTTGTCTGATATGTGGTCGTGTTCGGAGGGACCCACTTCCTCGCGGCAATGCAGCATCTTATCCGAGAACACGAAAAGGGGCCAGGTGCACCTTCAATGATAACACCGGAACCGGAACCTTTGGAGCAGACCCAGGTTACCGTCGACCCAATGCCCGATCCGGTACAATCAAATCCCAAGGCCGCGACACCAAAATCCGCCCAAGAAAAAGAACGATCTACAGTCCATGTTGAAGAGAAACAAGGAGAGAGAGAGCAAAGAAAAACACGATGGGACCGGTTCGGGGGGAGGACTCGCCATGTTTTGAACAATTTATGAGTAAATGTACATCAAATCTTGGGAGCCCAGAGGTCGTACAGCTCGCGGTCCGCGGGTCGAACGCCGTCAGAATCGAGGGGTCCGAGCGAAAGAGAGTCTTAGTATTCGGTGCTGCAGACGCGACGGGTGTGTAAGTGGTCGTGCGGAACGTGGAACGCGAGACAGAGTCGGTGAAATTGAACGAAGTCTCTGAGAGGGTGGGGACGGTGATAGCTGGGCCGCGTCGGTGACGAAACGGACGAAAAACCGCGTCTAGCGCTCACCTCCCCTGCCATGCGCGTCGCGTTGGAGCCGCGGAGAGGGGTGGCGGGCTCGTTGCTGAACTGCCCTAGTCGCCGGTTCGCATGGGAGATCGCAAGTATGGGAGACAACACTCACTGCTAGACCCTGCGAAAGGGGAGGAGGTGAGTCGGTGCTGGGAGTCTGGGGAACTCGCCATATTAGGGCTAGTTCGGTAACCAAAAGCACTTTTGCTTTTGCTTTTGGGCCTGTAGTAAATTTCCAAATACAGTAAGTGCCGGTTAAGCGTGATTCGGCCCTTGTCACCTCGGTCTAGACCCATCATTGATTGTAACTCCCTGTCCTTCTTGCTGTTGCCTGCTGTTGCCCGACACACCCGCCTCCATCCGCCGCTTCCCGCCATAGAATGAGAAGTGCATCAACATGCTGAGAATGTGCAATCTGAGATATATTCAATTGTCTAGTTAAGTGAAGTGTAGTCTGTAGCTGATCGCGCCCCCTGTATGTGGTGGCCGCCTATTACGTAAAGTGCTGAGTTTGAATTTTGCCAGGCTTTACACACCTTGTCAGCTCTTGTATTTCTAAAACCTTACAGATAGAGTCTCATGTACTATCATTCCCGAGAGTACTATCTACTCAGAACAGAGAATTACAGGCAATATCTAGGTGAACAAGCCTCAGAGAATTTGTCAGGATTATGTCATCAAGCTGCTTCGACATGTTCGACGTCTGTCTGCGCCTTCTTTCGCCTCAAACTCTTGTACATAAGTGGACCTTCTCATGTCACATACCATTCCCGGGCCTCAGACTGACAAAACAACTCTTTCTCATTAGTATTTACGTGCCGAGAAATTACAAGATTACATAATAGCGGCGCCACCTACTAATCGATCGAGGTTAGTGACAGACTATAACACATCGAAGAATGAGATACATTGTGTTATAGCGTCTGTTTATAAGAGACTAAGTGAAGTGTTAGATATTGTTCCATCTTACTCAAGTCTACTCAAATTTGAAGGCATATCGAGTGATTTCTCACCTGGCCACTGTGGCGGGCAATGGGCGGGTGGCCGCCAATGCCGCTGATCGATGTGTGAAAATGTTGGAAGCACTTTCTTGAGATTGTGACCATGATGTGACTAGTATGGCTACGGCTCGATAGCCGTGGCACCCGAACAGGCCTTTACTGTATTTGGAAATTTACTACAGGCCCAAAAGCAAAAGCAAAAAGTGCTTTTGGTTACCGAACTAGCCCTTAGGTCACGCGTCAAAACAAGCTTTGTTCTACTCCACCGCGTCGTATTCCGCGGAACCATGAACATTTTCAAGAGTCGTACGTGCCCAAATTCCTCGTTATCTTCTATTCAATCACCCACGTCGTTCTAGTAATTGGCAAAGTCTGGCGTTGGTAGCATGTCGGAATCGTTGGAAGTGCCACTCATGTGCTTGTAGAGGACCCCAACGCGGCCGAGGTGGTCAAGATTCCCGCAGGGCAACTATACCTCGTCCGTCCAGGTCTGCATGCTACACGGATATCGAACGTGAATGGGTGCTAACGTGTTGCAGGGAACATACGAACATCTCGAGAGTGCATGTAGGTCTTGTTCCCTTTACAGAAGGCTGTTGTTTTTTACTTCTTCTCAGATACAATGATGCCATAGCGACTATACGACGCGTATCTTCCGTAGAACACCATTTCCAACTCGTCATAACCAGAGTCTACGAGGATGGTGATCAGGAGCTGTTGGAGGACGAAGACGAAAGTACGCCGATACTTCGTTTCCGCCTTGTCCAATCTGATCCTATCCCCAGCTGATGAAGAGAAGACTTTTCTTATCGCCGAAGACCTCGAATTCCGCCCTGGCGAAACAAGCGACGGGGAGCCTACTTTTGCTTGGCGCGATCTGCAAGGCGATGTGGACGAATTCTACGAATACGTTGCTTTCAACACCAATCCGCCTACTCGAGCTTTCTTCGAGACTTGTATGTATCGCGCCATGTATGAGCGCAAGTACAAGGTCAGCGCGGACAACGTGCGCGACAAAGAACTTGAAGAATTCATATGGAAGTGAGTAGTCCTGAAAGCACCGTGTTTCGCAGCGATTTTGAATGATGATAGGGCTCCCGCAGACCCTGAACCGGTTCGCCGAAAGAAGGTGACCAATAAAGTGGATCCACCGACAGCGGAAATTGCGAAAGTGACCGGCAGAGTGTCCGACGTTTCCCCTCTCGCACACTTGCCAGTGTTAATCGAGAAAGAGGCGGAGCTCTACTTTGGGACCCTGAGCAGGTGGAATTCAGCCCGCACGGTGTCGTGACAGCCAAGCTTCTCCGGGGGTCAGGGTCATCATTCGAGAGCTGGTTGACAGCATCCTCTAATGACGAAGGACAACTTCTTGCGCACAAGATCTCCGGCGACATGAATCAACGCTGGACAAGTAAGATGCGCTCTCTTACTTGGAGCCATATGGGGCAGGATCAGGTCGTGACCAGCTGGGTTTTGAGGTTCAGAACTACCCAGGATTATGAGGCTTTCCTGCAGTCCTTTACGCAAGCACTCTGGGAAACGCTCTATCAGACTGCGTGGGGTAAGATGAAGGTGAGTTCAAGATCTTCGAATCATGGTCTCGACGGCTGTGAACGATGTTCAGACGGACGAGCAAAAATACGTCATGAGCGCAAGCGAGGATGTAGAAATGCAAGACGTCTCTGATGAGGAGGTAGAAGAAGAAGAAATCGAATCAGAACTCGGCGTTCCTGGTTGGTCGATGAAATATCTATTCGTCGAGATGTTCTAAAAGATCTCACGCAGATGCCAGTGATTCTGAGGAAGACGAGGAAGAAGATGAAGAAGAGGATCAACCGCCTCGACTGAGCAACGGCGAGCGCAACTCTCATCTTACTGTCGGGTACAGGGGCGATAGGTCCTATGTGGTTCGGGGAAGTAAGATTGGTTATTTCACGCGCGGTAGCGACCACGGGATGAAATACGGCGGGACAATTGACGGGCTTACCACCCTCAAGGGCAAAGAGTTCAAACCGGACCAGGTGCGCTTCAAGTCTAGTTTGGAGTCGGGTCATAAACCATCATCCTTTAACAGGTCATGCTGCACGATCAGGACTCGAAGATGATTTTGAAGAATCCTGGTGACCCGCATGCCTTGTATAGCTTGGATCTTGAGCGCGGCAAGATTGTGGAGGAATGGAAGGTCCACGACGACATCACCGTGGACCACGTCGCACCGCAGAGCAAGTTCGCGCCCACCACTCACGAGCAGACGCTCGTAGGCGCGTCGCACAATGCGCTCTTCCTCATCGATCCTCGTGTTCGGGCACCAAGATGGTCGAGACACAGTTCAAGCAATATGTCAGCAAGAACAAGTTCTCTGGTGTCGCAACCACGCGGGAGGGCAAGCTCGCCGTCGCCAGCGCGAAGGGCGACATCCGCCTCTTTGATTCGATTGGCAAGATTGCGAAGACGGCGCTACCTCCTTTGGGTGATCCCATTATTGGGGTCGATGTCACGGCGGACGGGCGTTGGGTTGTGGCAACTACCAAGACATATCTGTTGCTCATAGACACCCTCATTGGGAGGGTCGTTACGCTGGTAGTCTGGGCTTCGATCGCAGTTTCCCTGCCGCTGCGAAACCGATTCCACGCCGCCTGCAGGTGGGTTTTTCGCTTCCGCCGTTTGATCTCCGGGAATTGACTGATCAATCTACTCAGCTACGCAACGAGCACGTCTCGTATATGAATCACGATATTTCCTTTTCTCCTGCGAGGTACGGTTGGTTATCTATCCCATCACCCAATGTTCATCATGCGTTCAGGTTCAATCAGTCCCAAACGGATTCGGAGAATGCCATCGTCACGTCGACCGGGCAGTTTGTCATCGCATGGGACTTCAACAAGGTCAAGAAGGGCCAGCTGGATAAATACGAGATCAAGAAGTACGAGGATCTGGTTGTGCAAGACAACTTTAGGTTTGGGGACGACAAGGAAATTGTACGCACTTTCGTCTCGGTTTTGTTCAGCCAGTTTCATTCAATCTTCGCTAGATTGTTGCGCTTGCGAACAATGTCGTGGCCGTCAACAAGCAGCAACTCAAGCGACCTACACGCCACTCGCTGGGGGCACCGCGACGCAGTTCGCAGGGCCACTCTGCGATTGTGAATGCACCATATTAGATACCAAGGCGGTGCGGAGATGCGAGTACGTACAGAGTCTAGGCTGAACACGAAGACGGACGGTGAGTGCACAGAACAATAGGTTTTAGAGCCGAGTTTCGTCCGCGTCTATGAAGAAAAGCTGATCGAGGGTGTCGTTATCATAAATTAAATGAGAGCCTATCGAACGGAAATGGCGTTTTCGTC
This sequence comes from Panellus pusillus, assembly GCA_013387415.1. Taxonomy (NCBI): domain Eukaryota; kingdom Fungi; phylum Basidiomycota; class Agaricomycetes; order Agaricales; family Mycenaceae; genus Panellus; species Panellus pusillus. The sequence goes on along the minus strand of QVIE01001806.1, from coordinate 13,334 downwards.
CCGCATCGTGCAAGGAAAGAAGGCGCGTGCAGGGCATTCTGAACTGAGAACGAAGATCACGAATGCGCATGTCGGGAATCTAGAACGTATCGAAACGTTAGGCTAGCAGCGGGAGTTCGAAGCAAAGCACAGGAAAAGATGGAAGAAAACTGTATGACGAAGAACTTGGCAGAATGAACAGGTCTTTCTGATCTGGCGACGCGCAAGGAATAGACGGACACAGCCAGCCAGCAGAGAAACATGATACACCCATGCGCGAACGGAGAGACACAAAAAGGTTGCCAGTTTGAACCGAAATAATTAAACGCGTCCGCTCGGCTGGTCATCAGATACTGCGGACTCAGAGTGCTCAAACTTGAAGGCAACAGAGTTCTGACGTGTACGAGGAGACCAGAAGAATAAGAAAAGAACTGGGCGCCGGAAGGCTGCCAGGGTTACTTGTGCCCCAAGTTGATAACCGAGAAATACAAGGGAGACGAATTGGGAAGACAATTAGAGTAGAGGACAAGCATTGATGTTTGGTCAATTTCTGCACCATGCCCAAATCGCTCATTGTCTTCGCCAAAGCGGAAGAATGGACGGCGAAGGCGGGCGCGGCCATCGCAGTCATTGTTGGATGACTATAAATATTGGAGCCTATTTGCTGTTCATCTTAAGACTTTTCGTCTGTTCGTCGCTGCCTGCCACCGCCTCTCGAGTCCGCTTTACGTCTGTGTTACGCTCTCTGTTTTTAGGAGACTCTCTGCGCCTGCCATCCTTTTCAACGACCTTAACGCTTTGTCAGTTTTATTTTTTCGAATTTTCATAGCCTTTCTGACTCTCAATGCCAGTTTTCATCTGCTCTACAGTCGCCGCGCGATTTCACAATGTCCTCACCATTCCCCACGTTATTGCATTCATCACCCGCCCCCTGGTTTCTGTGGCCTCGCCAGCTGCTGTTGCCACCGCTCAGCTGATCCTTAACGCATCTCTGTCCGCACCCTCTGCCACTTTGACGCTGACGTCCACGAGCAAGCCTCCCGCTGCCCTCCTTGCCGCCTCCATCGGTTCCGCCATCCCGTGGACCACCTGGCTCAACGCTCTTGGAAACGGGGGCAACGTCCTCTTATTCTACGGCCCTGGGTACCTGAAGGTGCGCATCGGTGAAGAGCAGGTCACGGACGTGTGGAGCGAGGAGCTCCAAGGGAGCGTCGTTCCCATCTCCCAGATCAAGTCCGCGCCCCTGCTGCAGCAGTCCACCGGTGCGCGTCTTCGCGCCGCGCTCTTGTCTGCCCGCGTGCGCAGCATGCGCCGCACACAGCGGGAGGAAGAGATCAAAGCCGCGCAGCCCATCCGGTGCCGACCCTCTTCGTCGACGTCTCGGACGACTCGGGCTCGGATTCCGATTCCGACGGCGCCAGCTCGGACTCGGACTGCACCTCCTCCTATTACGCATCGGACTCCGCCGAGTCCCTCACGTCTGCGGGCTCCTCCCCGCCCATGTCCCGGCCAAGCCCACGGCACTCGCGCTTCCTTCCGCACCGCAGCTGCTCTACCGCGCCCCAGCCGAGGGTCCCCCGCGCGCTCGCGCCCGTCGTCGACCGCTCCAGGAAGCAGCTCACGTCGTACCTCTATCAAGGAGGCGCTACCCACGTCATGACCGGCGGCGTCATGCTCGGCCCGCGGCCAGCAGCGCACGTCGTCGCCTCCAAGCGCTCCTGAATGCCTGAATGCAATCCCTCTCACGCTACGCACGACACGAAGACTTTTTACATATGTCATGGACTTATCCCGCATCCACTCCACGCTTGACACTGTAGCATAGTTCCTCCTTTTGTAGTACTCATATAATCCTTGTAGGTATTTTCATTCTTTCTGTAATACTCAAAGGCGGCGAGTAGCCGTGGTTGTGAATACATCGACTGGTTTCGGCAGCATCATGGTCTATCTAACGAGTTGTTGGTGGCTGTAGGTAGGGCGCGAGGGCGCCGGTGTCAAAGCCCAAAGGCAGCTTGTGGTCTATCTCGCTCACACGTCAGCGACGCGGCCACGTGATTGCTGACGGATGCAGGACGGAACGTGATCCCAACACACAAACTCACCAGACATGCAACCTCTCATGCCATTGACAGTTCATGGGATACCGAGTTTTTTAAAGTCATACTATATTCGCCGCCGAACGTCGCGTTGCTGGCTAAATTTGTTTACAAAGTCTTGGAGATTGTCTACGCCACTCCGAGCTGAGTCCTGTGTTGCATCCGAGAAGAGCTTATGGCATGCTTTGAGGTAATGCCGGGTTTACTCACTTCTTCGTATTTCCTGTAGCTCTACCTTGGTGGGTCGGGAGGCTGCAGCCGTGAGTTAGGTAGGAACAGTAGTGTGCTTCAGGGGCATGTGTACTCCGTTACTTCCTGGGCCCGGCCGACCTACCAACATACAAAGAGTTGAACACTAGATCCAGACTCCGAGCAGCATAGCTAGTTCCGCCAATTCGCGGTCGCCGCCGGCGTCCCCGTCCCCGTCATCGAGTCAGGCTTCGCTCCTGAACCCACCGGCGGCAGTACCGTGACAGCGCGCAGCCCCAACTCTGCTCGACGTCGCCCGTCCGTGGTGGTTCGCCGGCGGGTGCAAGCGCTGGTCTAGGTTTTGTGATACCTACTAGTAGCACCAAGCCGCGGATCGGTCACGGTGGACAGTGAGGACCGGTCGGCGTACGAATCGGTGTGCCGATGGAGACGTTTGTTGTGGAATAGTGCAGTCCTCAGGGAGCTTTGGAGGAGTTCCGGTTCGTGTTGCACCAGGTGTGTTGGTGCCTTGTGTGCGGGACAGAGATTTTCCAGGGTGAGTGCTATATTCTTCCCAGTTCTTGTGTGCGTATGTACATACCTAGTAGACCTAAACTCCTGACCTGAAAAGCACAAATTTGTACGTTGACGACAGTTGGACGAATATCAACGGAAATGAACGTATGTACCATGTGAGAGTACAAGCAAAGTACAAGAGAGTCGGCTATCGGGACGGACTCACAGACACAAACAAACGACCGCCTTGGCCCTTGTGCTGCTTTGCTCTTTGCTCCCATTGCTCTCTGCATCAGCAGCTACGGCCACGGTGCAGTTTCCTCGCAAAGACCCTTTGTGCTGGTGCTGACCCAGAGCCAGAAACCTCATGATCATACGACATGTTGCACAGTTCAGGTGTGTATCTTGGTATACTTTTTATCTGTTTTTTTCTGGGCGTTTTGGGGAGGTTTAAAGAGCGAATGCGGACCTCGCGCGGTTTCTGGGAGGCGTGGGGCTGTTGGGTACTCTTTGTGGACACCCTTGCAGGAGGCAGCGCGGCGGCAACTCGACCGAGCATCGCTCTCGCAGTTCGTGCCGACGCTGCAAGGGTCGCCCACGCAGCCAATGCCGCTTGCCGTGCGTCGTTCTTGGCAGCGATGTCGACGGCGCTACGCGTATTCCGACGGGAAAGGGCCCTATACGTGTGTCTCGTCCCGAGATCTTTTCATCGTGATCCCTCCTCACGCCGAGTCCTTGAGCGCCTTTGCGTCGCCCGTACATCATCTGCGAATGTCTGGCTCATCGCCGAATGCGATGGGCTTTCGCTTTCCTTGCGATTTCGCGGGTTGCTAGGGGCAGCGATGGGCAGCTGTATTCTCGGCTGCCTCGTGTCGTTCTATCTGTTTTCGGCTCGGAGACCTTCTCGATTGACGCGCTGAATCGTGTCAATTGCCTCTCTTTACCACATGCCCAAATGATAGCTACAGTTTTGCTGACTTCCTGTCAGAACCCTCCGAAAACTGGGACGACGACTTTGAATTTCACAGTAATAGATCATCAAGGCGTTCTCCCGACGCAGACCAACACCGACAACGATTCCGCCAAGACACCAATGGCAACGACGACCGTGATGACCACCACGCTCATGGACGACCACGCGCTTCTACCGACACGACCACAGAAAACTGGGACGACGACTTTGCAGAGAATGACGACACCGCTGCGTCGCCCTACCAAGATCCAAGTCCAAAAAACAGCGCTACCCCTCATCCGGTTTCGATCTCCCGCCTCCACCTGCACTCCCAAAGTCAAGCCGCAACCGTACCCGCACTCCGCGCGCGAATCGCGTCCGGCGCGCAGGGTCGGACGCCACGCAGCGCATGCGCGTCGCCTCGTCGTCTACCGTCATCCAGCGCGAGCGGTCCGCCTCCAACTCCTCGTCGGTCTCCGGCTCCGGGTGGGGCTCGAGCGACGACGAGGCCGACGAGTTGGGGTTCACGGGCGGCGGGGGCCCAGACGAAGATCGGACAGTCACCGCGCGCTCTGCTTCTGGGGCTCGGAGGGCGGGGTCTGGGTCGTACAATGCCCACGGGAGCAGCCCGCCGCCGCCCGTGCCGCCTTTGCCCCCGCCTCTTCCGCTGCCGTTTCCTCTGCGGGGGCCCCGAGTGCGAAGGCGAGCGGTCGGCCATTGACAATGCCAATGGCGATACCCGCTGCGCCGCAGACCCTGCAGCCGCAGCCGTTCCCGCGCAGCCCGACGACGAGCGTATTTTCGGCGCCGGATAATGCGTCGATTGCGTATACGCATACGAGCGCGGGAAGTACGACGGCACTTACGCGGCCGCATCGGGACAGGGAGAAGGCGGCGGCGAAGGGGCTTGCGGGCCTTCCGCCGAGCCCGCCGATCCATCGCGAGAGACGGCGGTTGAGGAAGAAAAGCCGGCCGACCGGGGTGCGGGTGGAGGCGGGGCGAGCGGCAGTGGTGTCATGGAGATGCGGGAGATTAGTGCGAGGAGGGAGAGAGAGAGCTCGGAGGATATGGAGGTGGAGGAGGATTGGGATGCGGAGGAGGTCGGGGCGGGCGGTTCTGCTGAGGGTGTGTACAGCAATGCGGCGGCGAGCCGGAGCAGTTTCGCGCAGAACGCAGAGACGCCATTGCCCGATGGCAGCGGCTCGCACCCGTACCAGGCGCCGCCAGGGAATGCGACGCGCAGTCAAAGTCAACTGAGCTCGCCCGGGTTACTCTCGAGGATTGGGAGCGTGAAGCGGTGGGGGTTCGGTAGCCGAGAAGGGAAAGGCGACGGGGAGAAAGCGAGGAAGCGGAAGAAGGGGAGCAGCATCAGCGTCGCGAGCGAAGGGGTTGGGCGTGAGTATCTCTTTCTTCACATTCTCTAGCGATGCTGATATCTCGATAGAATCCGATCTCGACGTCATATCAGATATTCACGAGCACGCGAATGGCAACAACCAGGCCACACCACGGCCGCCTAGCGCGTCTTCCCTCCTTCGTACAGGCTCTAATTCCTCCGGTTCGCATTCTCGTCACTCCTACGCCCATCCACCCCCTGCGACGCCGCCGCCTCGCCCCTCGACCATCCGATACTCACAAATAACCCCCGGCACCTCGCAGACGACGCCTGAGCACGGCCAGAGCCGAGGCTGGTTTTTCGGGGCGCCTCGGGCTCGCCTGCAGATCGCGACAGGATTCGTCCTGGCGCTGTCCATGGTGGAGGAGGAACCGGGGGTGGGCTGGGTCGAGATGGTGCCGCTGAGTCGGATTTGATGGGAGAGCGCCCGTATACGCCGACGCCGCATGGCGGTGAGCCGACGGAGAAGGAGAAGGAGGGCAAGACGAAGCTTGTTAAGCGTAGGAGTCTGGGCTTCGTGCAGATCCGGCGCGGGCTCCGGCCGCTGAATGGGAATGCGGAGGGCGGGGAGGATGCAACGCCCGTTGCCCATGCTAATTCGTCAGCGGGCGCGAGCCCGTCCAAGTATGCGGGACTGGGTGTGGGTCGTCCGTCTGCCGCGGCAATGGGTAGCGTCGAGGATCTTGCGCGCCATAAGGAGAAGGAGAAGGAACGCGAGGGCATGGGATTCGTCGAGCGGAATGTGCGGCGCATCAGCCTCGTCGGCGCAGGGCGGCACAGGCGCACGAAGAGCGGGGTATCCATCAGTGTCTTGCCGGGCGAGGACAAGGAAGAGGACGGAAAGGGCTCCAAACCTCCTTCGACTCTACTCGTGGACGTTCAGCTACAACCTCCCTCGCCGCCACAGACTATCCGCGCTGCCAGTGGGAGCCCAAAAGCCTTCAAGGTTTCCGCCCCCATCCCGATTGGTCCCCGCACTCGCGCTCCGGATGGGTTGCCGACGACATTTTCCCCTCCTTCTAGTACCGCCTCGATTTCCCTTGCCTCCCCGGTCTCGCTTGCCTCTTCGTCATCCCCTTCGCTCACCCCGTATCCAGCTCTGTCGAGTTCCCCACCCGCTCCAAATTCGTTGAAGCCGAAGCCCCCTGTTACGCCGCAGTCGGCGTCGTTGGGTCGTTCTGCCGCGAGCAGTCCAGTGGCGGTCAGTGCTGCAGCGGCAGCCAGCCCAGCAGGCCAGGGAGGGGCGGGCGCGATGCGCCGCAACTCATTAGGCGATCTCAAGATTCCTGCGAGGATCAGCCAGGCGCAGGTCGGGCTGCGGCGGGATCTGGGAATGGTGCGAGAGTTTGCACGTAATGTTGAGGGTATGACCACTCCTCGTAGATTCCTTTCCGTCAATCTTGACCGCATTTTGCAGAGCTGAAAGAGCTTCAAAGCACGTATCAAGGTCTCGTTACGGAAGTGCATGAGCTACTCGACCAACATGTCCTCCACGTGTCACAGCCGAAGAACGATCATTCGCGGGTGGCGTCGCCGACATTCTTCAGGCGCACCCGCTCTAATACATCGTCCTCGAATTCTGATGCTCCAGCTTCTGTCGCCCAACAACAGCAGAAGTATAAGCAGATTGCCTCCGCCTTCTACACCATCAACTCCAAGTATCGTATCTCCTGGGAATGCGCCGAGCTGCTCATTGAATTGGGTGGTGGGGAGCTGCTGCGCCTCCGAGCACCAGCACTTCGGCTCCCGCGATGAGCGTAGGTGGCAGTGACAGTCTTTGGCGCGATAAGAGTAAGACGCGCGAGCGGGCCATCACGCTTACGGAGGATTCCAAGGTTGCGTCCGGTACCGTACCCTTGACCTCCGTTGCGAACACAGGAGCCATCCCCGCGGCCCCCCTCTTGCCAGCCCACCAAGCAACCTCGCGTGGCGTGCGTCGACGGGACGCAATGACCTCAGTCAGCGGCAACTACTCCTGCTCAAGGAAATGTTGGCGACTTCCTCGCCTTCGGGTTTGGAAGAATCGTTTGCTGCCACGGACGGCATACCCGAGGAAGCAATTGCTGCGGCTATGATCGCGAGTAGCAGCGACAACCACGTGAATCGCGAGTGGCGATGGGGCGATGCGATGAACAGTACCGTCACTTTGCCGTCTGAGGACAGCGGAGTGCAGGATAGTGGAGTGCCGGGGAAGAAGAAACGGCGGAGCAGCCGTCTGCGGATGAGCGGTTTCCGGGACATGCTGCGGTCGTTGACGAAGGGCGGCGCGCCGCCAATGCCGGTCTCCTCCACGTCTGTCAATACGGAGTCATCGGGAGACCTGCGCACGCAGCATATGTACGATCATCCTGAAGTGCCCACCAACGGAAAGCGCAGGCGTGCGAAGACCAGCGCCGGTCCCGAGTCTCTTCGCTCGTATAATCGCCCTCATTCGCCATACGATCCCTCCTCCCTCAAGACTGCATCTCCTCGCCGACCTTCCTTAGCCTCTATCTTCGCCTCGGGAAGAACAAGATACCGCCTCCTCCCGCTGCTGCCGACCTCTCCCTTGATAGCGCACAAGCTGTCGATGACCTTTATCCTACTTTCAGCGGGCTGTCCGGTGGTCGCGAAAGCGCAAGCAACAGCACTGGTGACGAGGAGGAGGACTGGGATCGCATGGAGGATTCTGCTTCAGACATGGAGGCCAACGCGTCTGTTTCGCACCGCGGGGGTTCTACTATCCGGGGCCGATCTCCGTATCTCCATTCGACACTTCTAACCCCCTCGCCTGGCCGTGCGACGACGCCCAACATGCGATCGCCCAGCGGCTCGCGGACGTCAATTCACGATTCGTCAGGAGGTGGAGGGCCGTCTCGGGCGACGCGCCTTTCGAATGTTGAGGAGCATGCAGGTGCGCAGTCCTCAAAAGCCGAGAGTCCCTCGCGCCAGTTTTCGCGCTCACGGCGGGGCGGCAAAACGGGCTCTGTGCGTTCGATGCCTCCCGGCACGCTGCCCGATCCCAAGCTCGCTTTGACCCCGGAGAACATCAAGCCGTTGCTCGAGAATGCGCGGGAGGTGCAGGCGCGTCTCGGCGATTGTATCGCGGAGATCCGGTATTTGCTAGCGGCCGTAGAGAAAACAGAAAAATAGCCCGACCACCAGCCATCATTGTTTATCTTATTATCCCTCATCGCATCGCTCTGTATCTGCTCTCACACTCACGCATTCTTTCCCAGCATCCCTCTCCCCCCGCATATTTCTACCACTTTTCATCTTTTTTATTATCTTGTCCTTTCCGCAATGAAAAAGATACGCTTGTATGATCCTTCTGTCAACGCCGCATTTTTTTGAGCCTAGTCTAAGGCTCCTGTGGAGACACTCGAGGTATGTATATTTGTGGAGGTTGCAGCGTCCGACAAGCCTTTGCTCAATCTTGGTCTCAGTTACAGAGATCGGCATACCGCAGATGATTCTTATTCCGTAACCGTAAGATTAACCAATATCCGCTTTGATTCGGGCTCAGTTGATCTCCCGCCCACGTCCGTTAAGACCGGAGCGGTCCGAACGCAACAGATGTAGCGGACTTTCGAAGCTGTTCAAGACGGCCGCGGTGGAGCCAAGTCCTGACGTAGACGCCTTTCTCCTGGAACCGTGGGCGAGCTTGACCCGAGTAGATGTTGTGTATCTTTATGGGCTCTACGTTGGCCCTACTACACCTGTATAACCGATCGCGATGACGTGGTCGCATGCTTTCCGTGGCGTTTCCTTGCGACGTCCGTACCTGTTACAAGTACTTACTGCCCTCATCGGCACGCTAGCAGTCCGTTATGTATCATATTTCCAGGTGCTTGAAATGCTATCGATGCATATTTTAACCATGCTGGGGTCGACGTCTTATTTCGCCTCTGATTCTTATCCCACTCAAACTGAGTATACGTATCAAGTTTTTTTTGATCTTGTAGCCGGCGCGCTAAGCCATTGACACATGTTGATGTGATGACCGTACGAGTACTTAAATCCAGTTGCCGAACATGTTTCCTGCCCTCCGCTTTGATCTTCCCAATGGCTCTTTACTCCTCACAGCTTCTGAAGACGCCTGCAACGCATTCTTTTTCGCTGTTCAGCGCTCTGGATTCGGCATGGAGCTCCTTTACCGAAGCGATTCTCAGCACTGGATGGCAGGCTCTGCATCCTATCGCGCGAGCGAATATCTTGGAGTGAGGACGCTGTGAATCCCGTCGTTGCTTACGCACTGATGCAGTTCATATCAGTGTTTTGAGCAAAATCAAGGTCGGAACGATCACGGTTGTGACCGAGGAGAAAACGTACAATTTTGGGGCGCCCAATGCTGAGCTTCATGCAACATTGGACGTCAAATCGGAGACCTTCTGGATGCGTGTTGCCCTCTTCACAGATCTGGGTTTCGCGGAGGCGTTCATGTTTGGCGACGGTACGCATAACGGCAACATTTTCTGAATTCGAAGTTAACCCAGATCTGGAAGTCGACTGTGAAGACGTATCTTCTCTCATTCAGGTAAGCCGCAGGTTCCACCATCTATCACCCGATTCCAATTATGCCTCAGATCTTAATTGCCAACCGGCGTGAGCTGACGGCAGTGGACACGATGTTGACATCGGTGCTGGCGAAAGGCCGTGCACTTACGAGCAACAAATTCATCGGCAACCTCACGAATTCAAGGGCGAACATATCAGCGCACTATGATATCGGGAATACCATGTCAGTGGCTCCTACTTGATCGGACTCATTGACGACGGGCATCAGGTTCTCTGCATTTCTGAGCAAAGATATGAACTATTCGTCTGCGCTATTCCTGGATTACAATGAGGATCTCGACCCAACTGTTTCCGTGCGAGAATCGTTGGAAGATGCTCAATTGAGGAAAATGAGGTGGGCGAACATGATATGAGCTACTTACACACCGACTAAGTGTTATCTTGTTAGGCTGGTCTTGAAGAAGGCGAATATTCTGCCGGGGCAGCGGGTTCTAGAAATTGGTACGTTGCTATTGGCCTAGGTCCTTGGTATCTTATTCCAACATTGAATCCAAGGTACCGGCTGGGGCAGCTTGGCAATTCTTGCCGCAAAAACATTCGGCTGCACCGTCGAAACCCTCACTTTGTCGTCCAATCAGGCCGAGCTCGCCCGCCAACGTATTGCGGACGCGAACCTCTCTGAAAGTATTACCGTGCATTGTATGGACTTCCGCGAGTGCCGAAAAAAGCCCGAGTGGGCTGGTTACTTTGACAAGTTCATCTCTGTCGAGATGATCGAGCACGTAGGGAAGGACTTTTTCACCGAGTATTGGGCCGTGGCAGATTGGGCGTTAAAGCCGGACACCGGTGTCGGTGTTGTACAGGGTATAACGATCCCTGAAGCCCGTAAGTCTCTTCACAGACGACCGTGGCTGTTATTCAATTCTGTTACAGGCGTTCGCGGTTATGATGAGAACGGCGCTGATTTCGTGCAGAAATGGGTAAAGTACATCTTCCTGATGATGAGTGTGCTAATCGGTATTGTGATTCAATTGGTCTAGAGTCAGTCTTGCCATCTAGATATTCACGGATCACTGACCAATCTCTAGTTTTTCCGGGCGGATATCTCCCCAATTTCAGCCTGATCGTGGAAACATTGCGCGAAGGCAGTGAAGGGCGCCTTGTCATGGACTCTGTCCTTAACATTGGCCCGCACTATGCAAGGACACTGCGCGAATGGAAACGCCAATTCCTCGCCAACTGGGACAGTGTTGTCGCCAAGGCCTTGATCCAGCAGTACGATTTAGACACGAAAGGTCTCGAGATTTTCAAGCGTAAATGGATCTGTGCGTGCTACGTCTTCATTCGGTTTGCTTTTGCCGGCTAACAACGTCATATCCGTAGACTATTTGTCAGTTGTTCAGTTTCGAAGGGTTCCAATTCTCATATGACAACAGCTCGTACTGCGAGGCTGCGTTCAAGACGCGGACGCTCGGGGATCATATCTTTACCTTCACCCGAGAGGGTAACGTCGCTTTTGGTTGCGACGTCGAGGTTCAGTCCCTATAGTCCTATATAGAGGAAATACAATACCCGTTATTAATGTGTATCACTAGTAACTTAAACCTGCCGACCGTATCGCCAATTTTGCCCAATTAGTGCCGCGAAAACGGAACAATATCATCCGCCTTTCTCCTTCATAGTGGGCCTCAACTTTTCCATCATCATGCGCGGCCATCTATCTACATGTCAGAAATCTGTACACTGCGGTAGTCTCTCAAAAACAGCCGCTAGTATCAATGATAAAGTCGATTGATATAGCACACTGCGGTCGTTTCAGCCAGGAACCTCTTTACCCCAGAAAGGCTCCGCGGGCGGCGGCTCATAAATATTGTCGTGCCATGCACGGGTGTCGCATACAAATGACTAGAAACGCACGTTGCAGGGTCATTTCGGATCGCTGACTAGCTTTCACGGTTCAGCAGCCCGTCTGTCAAATTCCGCAATGATGTCGGTTCACTGCTTTCCTATGAATTATGTCGAACGCTTACGCGGTCAGTGAGTTCTGGGAAGCGGCCGCATGTATTGAGAAACTATCTCCGAGTCAATGACAAATGACCAGCTATATTCGAATGTGGTCTGAATGTGCAGTAGTGCAGTGCTTTTCCGATTGCAGGATTGTCTACAGTGTTCAAATTTTCTTTGCAATTCCTTAACGAGGGCTTGCGGAACGGAGCGCGAAACAGATCGGCAAGTCTCGCGGGCAGCAGCCCTGATAATAAGCGGAGAGAATGTGGGGATTTATCGTACAAACGAGCCAAAAGAAATGGACACATTGGGAATTGAACCCAACACCTCTCGCAGTCGAAAGAAACCCGTGTCTGATGCTAAGCGAGCGTGATAACCAACTACACCATGTGCCCACATGTTTGGTTCGCTCAGAAGACAAATACAGTCCTGAGTTTTGGCTAGAAGCGCTTGCGCGTGAAGAGTGAAGACAAAGGGGAGAAACTACTCCGGAAACACATGTTGTCCTCCATTAGAGACTATTCAAGGTGTATTGAGCTGCATCTTCAATTTAAACTCAGACAAAGTCGTAGTGGGTATACTTACCTCCTTCGACATGATTAATTGATTGTCGAGCCAAGGCGTGGATGCCGACACCGCCCATCAAGGAAGATTTCAATTGCCGGCATCAGCCGGAGTTTAATCTTTGTTTCGATGGCGTTCCCTCCCTTCATGATCATGATACCCTGTTGGTTCTGTAGCTGTTTGCATGGGCACATGGTGTAGTTGGTTATCACGCTCGCTTAGCATTGTTCATTGTGAGTTGCGAGAGGTGTTGGGTTCAATTCCCAATGTGTCCATCTGTTTTATTCGATACCCACCTGAATGATCATGATAAAAATGGGTTCCGGAAACCTCCTTTTTGAGAGAGATGCGGGCCAAATAACTAGCGTCCGATGCTAGCTTGTTCCCACGGTACTTCGATCCGAGATAAAGGCAAATATGACCGCTGGCTATGAGCTTCGGCCGTAGCAAGATCTACACTACTTGGATCGGTGTGACTTGCATCTGGGCACATGGTGTAGTTGGTTATCACGCTCGCTTAGCATGACGGTTGTACGTCCAGTGTAATGCGAGAGGTGTTGGGTTCAATTCCCAATGTGTCCACTTTTGTTGCTTTTGTGTTGTTCCCTGCGGTTGGTCCAACGATAACAGCTATCAGCTGGCACCTGCAGCTCCGCTCGAAATCACAATCAAAGAGAAACCCAGAAAGGCCCAAAGCAGCCCTGTGCTAAAGGTATATTCCCTTTTTGCTCGCTCATGATCAGTCTCATTTGATTTTCGGTGTTTCGAGAAAATACAGTATAACAGTATAGTGCCGCTCAATGGAACACCATTTCGATCTTCCGCATCCTGCCTCGGCACTTACGCAGATAAATCTGAATTTGATTGAGGACATACTAGAGGATGTAACAAGTGAGACTAAATTTTAAAACATGTTGAGTGTACAAGGAATTATGACATACTGTAGGTAGAGAGGAGAATTGAGTGCTACTGCCTATATGCAAAGGCGAGTACTAGTAGGACGAATGTCATGATGATTAGTAGCGGGAACTGTGAGCCTGCGAGAAGCTCACTGCGGAACCAGACTGCGATGAGCAGTCTGGGTGCGCAGAAAATGAGCGGAGGATACGCACTCGAGTTACTGATGATCATCAATGGG